>PVIY010058408.1:0-12472 GCA_004026745.1 Myrmecophaga tridactyla | reverse complement strand
AACCTCCAGGATAACCTCTCGACTCTGTTTGGAATCTCTCCGCCATTGACACTTAGTCTCATTTCACTCTTCCCCCTTTGGTCGAGAAGGTTCTCTCCATCTCTTGATGTTAATTCTCAGCTCATTCTAGGGTTTTTTTCCATCCCTTGATGCTCAATCTCAGCTCATTCCAGGTTCTCTGTCCCATGTTGCCAGGAAGTTAACCACGCTTTTTAACCCACCTGCCCGGACAGTATAAAACCCCAACTCCATTTGGTTTGGAGAGACTGGTCTGAGGCTTTTTCTGCATTCTCCTTGCTGGACAAATGCAGAATAAACCATTTATCCTCTCAAAATCCTGGTGATCGTCACCCATACCAAACTCTGAAATCTGTTGTGGTGTGCTTTAAAATTTATTGCTTTTTTGTATATGTGTTATTTTTCACAATAAAAACATCCTGATGACTCAGTTTCAGCTTCTGTGAGTGCCACGTGGGTGGCAGTAATCTCCTCTTCCCCAACAGTAGCCTGAGAAACTGTGAGGAGAGCAATGTTCAAGGTTCCCTCCAATCCCCAGAGTCACCAGGTGCTTCTCAGGGAGGCAGGAACCCAGACAGCACAGCGGCTGCCAGGAATAGGTGTCCCATGGGTGTCAGGCTCCAGGGCAAACTCTTATCAAAATACCATGTCCAGCAGGCGGGACATTTTTAATGCAATCTTTTCCCACTTGGATCAGGTAGAGAGAGATAAACATTTTCCCTTTTCTGATTTCTAAGTCATGTGGCTATAAAACTTTTATTATAAAAAATGATGTAGAAATAAAACTTGCATTATTAAAATATCAGGTATTTTTAAACAATACTCACTTTTTTAGAAGTCAATTATTGCAGAAGATTATATATAATTTTCCTTGGTCTATATTCAGACATCTCTATGAGTACCTGTTTCTATACTTACCCCTTCATAAATAAAGACAGAATCCTCACTCACTGATTTCAGCAAGTACTACGGAGAGCTTACTCAGAGCAAGGCACTGTTCTGGACATTTGGGGAAAAGCAACAAGCAAGATAGATGGGGTGCTCACCCTTTTGGGGCTTACATCCTTGGGGTGGGAGGAGGGTAATAAAAAATTAACTATAAAACAAGCAAATATTGATGTTGTGTAGCAAAATCTAAAATTGGGGGATGCAAGAGAATTGGCTGGTAGATTCTATAAAGGGGGCTATTTTCAGAAACACGTTATCTACAGAAGTGACATATATGCCGTGATCTGACTGATGAGAAGGGGCCGACCGTGTGGAGCTGGGGGACAGGAATACTGCACGGAGCAGGAATGGTTAGTGCCGAGGAGTTCAGCAGGAACCAGCCTGGAACGTCTCAAGGGTCAGAAACAAGCCAGCATGTCTGGGGCTGGTGGGCGAGGGGGAAGCGGAAGGAGGGGAGATTAGAGAAGCAGACAGGGCCAGGGGGCCTATGGTGTTCACGAAGGCACAGCCCTAGAGGAATCTCTGGGGTGTAACACACTTTCCTAAAGAAGCGCTTTTATCAGAGACAGCTGTGCGGCCCATCTGGCGTATTTAAAATAGCATTTATTTTCAAACATTGGAAGCAATCACGATGCTCAACAATAGGACAATGGTTAAATAAATCATGGTATAGTCATAAGATGAAATATTATGTGGAATTAAAAATGAAACTTCTGGAGAATGTAAGATAGCATGAGCACATCTTCCTGATGGAATATTAAGAAAAACAGCCAGTCCATAAAGATATGTTATTGCTTGTGGGAGTAGGGGAGGAGGGGGGCGGGGCGGGGAAGAGACAAGTGTGTGTCCTTTAGAATGGAAACTCCAGGAAGGTAGTAAATTTGTCAGACTTGTTCCCACTGTATTCCCAGCACTAAGAACAGAGCCTGGGATTTATTGGAAGTTCAAAGGAATTTCACTAAATGAATGAACAAATAAATATATATAATTCATATTTATATATGCTTACATAGATTCATATATATATGCATATAAATTACCAAAGGAGACAAATCAAAATAAATTTATGAATTGTAATGTTCTGCATGATCTGCTTTGTTGGCAAGCTGCAGTTTTTCAGAATTTCCATGATGATTCTGCAATGTATTTATATTCAGGAGGAAAACCTGACATTATTAAAAAATAAAATAGCTTTAGTTTTGATTTTTCAAGGAGATCCCAAGCAGGGGCCCAATTCTTCTACATGAGAATATGCACTGTGTAGAATACATTAGTAACATAAGTATGTTGAAGAAAGAGGGAGATATGACTAGAGAGGTGCTTTCTCTATTATATTGACTTGCCCTTTGAGCACAAATGGTTAAACCTATTCACCCAAAATCTCAAAGCAGATTGGACAGTCCCTATGGCGAGCAAGGGGCTAAGAAGCCCCTAGGAGTATGAAATAAACATATTCATTTTGCTATTTGATCATAATAGACTTTCACTGAATGAAAACATATTTTAAATACATAGAGGTGCCTCCCTAAAGACAAACTTGTATGGGAAAAGATCCATCTTATGTAAGTATAAATAAGGAAAACAAAAGAAAAATGAAAGCACAGGCTTGGGAAATACCACTTCATGGAAAATATAAAGAGCTCTCTTGTCAGTGGACTCCCCACCTGGAACTATGGGTTTGAGCATCTCTTCCTTCACTCATGCGGGGAATATGGGGGTCTTTATCCATAACACCAAGTTCCCTAAGGGGACCTATGGGGTCCCCTATGGTGTTGACATATCCACTTCCAAGGGTACTAAAAATCTTTACCTTGCCAAATATCGAACCTTCTTTCAAGGAGTAACTAACGTTGGGGAGGCTTTGTTCATGAATACGTGGCAATAAAATAGAGATCTAACCCCTTTCCTTGACTTAGAGAAGGCCTAGATAAAAAGGCTGAGCATTTCCAATTAGTAGATGAAATTAAAGACAAGGTGTGCTCTTTTCACCCAGCAAGCAGCTGAGTAATTTTAGCAGGATAAATAGGAACTGTAAGAACCAAATGAAACAATGGTCTCTAAAGGTCAAATTAACATTAATTCATGCTGACTAAAGTAAGAAATCCAATGCTAAGTCAGACAAAAATATCTCAGCTCATCATAGAGTCAATGAAAAAGAAAGGATACATTTTACTTTCCAGTAAGTAGAAAAGAAGACATTGGAAGACAGTTCCACTCACTACAATAATGCAATCTATTGAGCTCATCACTGTGTTTAGGTTTAAGATGTTTTTGAGGGAAACGTTTAGGAGTTTTTAAGTCTCTTTAATGTAATTTTCAACAAGAAGAAATTGTGGTAGTTGCAGCACCCACAATTTAATTTCAGCCAGATGCTTTTCCCAACGTTTCATTTATTTTTAGCCAGCCACATGGCTTCAGTGGAAACTAAAAATGATAGACACAGTTTTCATCACATATGCAGCGTGAAAATAGTAACACTTGGTGTATTTTGTGCAGATTATTTTTTAGGAAAGCAATAAAGTGCTGTAACGCATAGTTTAAATATGCTAATGTTACTACCGGCAGTATCTACAAGCAAGTCAGAAGGCTGGAGATAGCAACGCAGGCAGCACAGGGGTCTAAATATACTTAGCATCTTGTTTAGCTACCTTTATTTGGAAGCCTTTAAAGAGTTTTATTTAGAATCTGCTGTTGATGAAATAGCCTAAGCAGCAAACATTTCTTAAATTGTATTTTTACAAATTGGTATTATAACTGACCAAAACCAAAACTGCTTCTTAGCCCCTTGCTTGCCATAGGGACTGTCCAATCCGTTTTGAGATTTTGGGTGAATAGGTTTAACCATTTGCGCTCAAAGGGCAAGTTTCTCTCTCTCTCCCTTTCTCACACACACACACCCTCCAACTTCATAAGAATATTTTTATGCTTTATTTGATTTGCTTTGCTTTGCTTGCTGTCTGAAACGGCTTGGATGGCATTAGGTGAATGTGTTGGCAAAGGGGTAAAAACCAATCAGTACAGCTGAGCTATCCCATCTATAATATGAGAACTGCTTCAGATGTCCACAAAATCTAACCTTATAGGCTTCACAGTCAAGTTGCCTGCTCTTACCATGGAAACAAGTCTTCATCTTCTGTAGTGGGAAATAAAAGGAGAGGCATTCCTGCTAATCAAGAATCTGCATGTGAGGATATTCCAGAGACCTTTTATTTTGCACTAAACTCAGCCTCAAATAATTCTATGTCATAACCAAATACAGTAGAACTGGAGGACAAAGAGTTTGTTAGAGACCCAGAAACTAATATCAACTTACTGGAGATGTGGTTAATCGAAGAATGGTGCCATTTTTTATTTCATTGCGATTCTGGAAAAGAAAAAAAGCTTCTGTAAGTGAACAAGCAGAAAGCTGGTAAAGAAGAGAACAAAAGAAAATAAAACCTTAGAGGTACTCTATATAATGAGCATTCTTATGATTCACTTTATTCTCACTTGACTAGTTTTCAATTATTTCTACAAGGAATTTTAAACTGGGTCCCAGATGAGCTAACTTTATTTCAAGTCAAGCAAAACATTCAGCATAGAAGAAAAGAATATTGACTCAAAGAACAGGCATATGGGGCCCAAGAGTAACAAACCAAAAACAATTTTAAAAGGTTGTTAAGAGCATATGGTCCAGCAATTCCACTCCTACATATATACCCAAAAGAATTGTAAACCAGTATTCGAACAAAAACTTACAGATAAATGTTCATAGTAGCACTAATCATGATAGCCAAAAAGTGGAAAGAACCCAAATGTCCATCAACTGATAAACAGGTAAACAGAATGCGGTATTCCATACCATGGAATATTATTCAGCCATAAAAAAGGAGTGAAGCACTGATCCATGTGATGAAATGGATGACCCTTGAAAACATTATGCTAAGCGAAAGGAGCCTGACATAAAGGCCACAGACTATAAATTCCATTTCTATGAAATGTCTAGAATAGGTAAATCCATAAGACAGGAAGTAAAATAATGGTTGCCAGGGGATGTGGGAGGGGGAATGTGGAATGACTGCTAATGGATATGAGGCTTCTTTTCAGGATCCTGAAAGTGATCCAAAGCTGACTGCAATGATGGCTGTACCACTCTGCAAATAAACACTGAACTGAACACTTTGAAAGGATGAATTTTATCACATGTGAATTATATCTCAATACAGTCATTTTTGAAAGATTAATAAGGCAATTAGTTTCTAAACATTTGCTGGCTCCTTGTATATGTTGCTCTGAAGTCAAGAACAAACAGCATGAACGAGTAGATCCCATATCCATCTGACTCCACTTGTCAAGTCTATTTGATATTTGAAGCAACTGTCACCGGAGGAAGTATTTCACTGGCAGTTTTATTTTCTGCCACCAGAGTATGCACTGGGCTCAGCTTCCAGGTGTCCTTTAGGAGTCAGCACGGCTCACCGCCCCCCCACCCCACCCCCGCCACCTGGAAGCACTCACGCCAAGAGGCTAATAAACATGCCTTGAAGATCACCCTTCTGCATGACTTAAGACAAGAGACAAGCCACAAGCTATAATTCACTCAGGATACAGCAGGTACAATGAGGTGATGGGAAAATTTCTCAGGATTAGATGCCAAAGATACAAGGAATGCTTGCTTTCTGAGCCAATTCCAGCTACTTACTGGAAAACTAATTGTGTAAAAGAACTTACCTGAAAGGGGCCAGAGCTCCCTTCCCACAGAAAACCAAATCTGAACATTTCACGGAGTACAGGCAGACCTGAAAGCCTGACATTGCCAGATTCACATCCTCCTCAGGAGCCTGAAGCATTTCCAGCCCAACTAAGAGCATGCGCAGAACAGCGGGCCACTTCCGGAGAGCACAAGTTCCTCAGCACCGGAAGTGAGCGAGCAAGTGCTGGGATAGGCACTCGGAAGGCAGGCTCCGATATGAGATGGAAAAACAAATTTATACACTTTTAAAATCTCTGTTCACCTCAAATTCTATGAGATGCTGTGACCGTATGGAAACTGAGGAGGAAGACAGCAAATCGTAATTATGGAACATTATGGAAACTGAGTACATAGCACATCTCTTCCCTGCCCCACGTCCTAAACAAATTGAGAAAAAAGGTGGCTTCAGAAGGTGGAGAACCAAACTATCAGTTTTTAAACGGAGAAGAAGGCTCAGCGTTAGAGCCAGTGGACATACTAACTGAACCCACAGACAGGAAAGACCTGCCCAGGGAAGACTTAAGGCAGGCTCCTTCCCAAGAGGGAAAAGGGGCCCAGTCTACGTTTCCCAAATTTTCTAATCAAGCAGGGAAGGAGACCTTGAGAGTACAAAGAGGTCAGGAGGATTTAGAGATAATCTCTCCTCATGGAAATCTGGTGTCAGCATGAGGCATTCCTAAAAATAGCGGTATATCAACATTTCCTAAAAGGGATTGGGCTAAGTCCCCTTTATTTTTTCAATGCTTTTTAAACCATCATAACAACTCTATGCCCATTTTAAAGAGAAACTAAAGTCACTAAGAGGATAAGTTATTTGCCCAACATCATGCGGGATAATGAGAGGAGGAGATAGGAATCCAGACAATTTGACACTAGAGGCTAGAAAAGGTAAGATGACCCAGGCCCCACATTTCTCCATGGAAGGACCAGTTCATCAAGTGATGAACATACATGAGCGCAAAAGATTAAAAGTGGTGTTTAGAAATGCTCTGCAGATTCCTACAGGTTCTGCACTGATGCCCAGGTATGACTGAGATGAGATTAGCGGTTAGCCTCTCATGCTGGTTCCTGCAGTGTCATTTGCCATCTTACTTTCTGGAATCCAAATAAGAGTCCCTTCAAGACAGGATCCTGAGGACTGCTTGTTTATTTGTTTGTTTAAAAGAAAAATTAGAACCACTGACAGTCAGACCTGTGTTCAGATTCCAGCTCTGCCTCCTACCAGCTGTGTGGATTTAGGGTAAGCCACTTGAGGACTCTAACCTAAAATGGGAGAACAAGTTGTTGCTTAGTGTGGTGTAAGAAGAACTAGAGTTAACATATGTGCTTGGCTCAAAAATGAGAGTGATTTTATATGGTATGTGAATGCAGCTCAATAAAATTGCATTTAAAAATGGGAGTGATTGCGGCTGTTACGGAGAAAGCCACCCTCAATCCTTCTTTCTGTGCTTTCTTAGTTTGTTTACCTCTTCTCTCTTCATTTCCCCATGTTCTTTGCTTTTTGTTTTTTGGAACAAAAGGCGGTAACAAAGAAGAGCTGCTGTTTAATATATGCATTAAACATTTTACGGTCCTGACCAAAAGGGGAATCAAACTCAATGAGAAAGGCAATAGAAGACCTCTGCTTCAAAGACGTATTCTATCAGAAAAAATCAAATGGATCACATGTGTTTCACAATGTGGAGTGATGCCTTTTACTCTGTATGCAATGCCTAACCTGGATTATAAACTTTATTAGCAAAGGAAAAGTTCTATACTTGCTCTGATTTCATAAATTCTCATACGCCATAGTAGTGCATTATTTAAGAGCCGGAGCTCCAGGTGGACGGCTTGGGACTGAAGCTCATTCCACTTGCTATCTGGGAAACCCAGTGCAAGTGACACCTCTGTCCTCTGCCCTAATTTCCTCCTGTGTTAAATGGAGATAATAACAGCATCTATCTTCTAAGGTCATCCTGAGAAATAAAGAAAATAATCCACTTAAAGTGTTTAGAACACTGCCTGGACAATAGCTAATGCCTCCACTTCCAAATGTATCATCTATGCTACCCTAAAGGCAGTAGCACATGTCCAGAAGAAAAACAAATATTAGCAAATGCATCCTCATCCATAAGCAACCATCATGGCTCATAAGGAGCCCTGCCATGCAGCATGCCTCACATCAAAGGCCGTGAAGCCTCTCACCCACTCCTTTATCATGCTCAGTCCTCTATGTTTGTCTCCAAGGAGCTTTTCTTAATATAATCCTCCAAGCATCATTTGATAAACACAGTGTGGGTGCGTGATATTTCACTTATTTATCTTGTACACTGGCTGTCTACCCCACCCCTAGAATGTCAGCTCCATGCGAGCAGTTATCACCACTATATCTCTGCTACCTATGAGGGTGCCTGACCCAAGGTTGGCACTCAATAAATATTTGTTGAATAAATGGCCAAAACCACTATATGCCAAGCCACTGATGAGGCGCCAGGATAAATACAAAGATGAATAAGACTTAATCCTTGTCCTCCTGGAATTCAACAAAGTGAGGGAGACCAATATATAATAATTATATCTGTACCATGAAGGAGATGTGGGTACAGGGGAAGAGAAAGTGTGACAGGAGAGCAAGAGGAGGGTATTCAACAAAGGCCCTGAGTGGCTGTAACATTGAAGAAGGCCCTCTCAGTCTAAGAAGGAGAAGAGACAGGAGGAAATGACACAACTCAAAGCTCTGAGGATGAAAGTACACGACATCCTCGTGGAAAAGTCCCATACTGTCGGTTAGAGTCTGGGATGCACAAAGAATGGGAAGACATGACACTTGAAAAGTAGACTGACATTTAGACAGTCAAAAAGAGGGAGGAACAGGAGTGCATGGGGTGAGATGACAGCTCTGAGTCTGCTGTAGTGAACAGTCCTCTCTGGAGCACCCAGTCTGACAGTATGGTACCCATGACTGTGCTTAATGTTTCTGCTCCAAAAATAATGAGAATCCCTAGATCATGCTTTGGGAAACAAGAGTTGTGTGGCCTGCTTTGTTAGGAAGGAGTCAAGAAAGGAGGGCTAAGAACAGAAACTATCTACCCCCCTGCTCAGCTTGGACATCAAGAACCAAACCTTTATGACCTGCATTAACTTGACTTTGCTCTATTCCTCTGTCTTCATTAGAATGACTTTGTTCTTCAAGAGTCTCCTGCAAAGGCAAATGGTTTGATTGTTCATGACAGAAGCATCCTTAAAAACCCAGTAACTCTTTAATGGAAAACATCAACAGTTAAATGGACAGGTTCTTGAATTCCTCCCAGATATTCTCTGCTGTTTCCACCAGTCCTGGACTATTATATTGCTACCCATACATACTTTGAAAGACCCACCTTCAGTCAAACTTTCAATTCTCAATAAATTCCAAACTTACATCCTGTGATGGTCTTTTTAATGCATCAACTTGGCTAGGCTACAGCCCCCAATTATTCAATCAAACACTAATCTAGGATTGCTGCAAAGGTATCTTGTATATATGATTAAAAGTCCGTAATGGGTTGGCTTCAAGTAAGGGAAATTACACCAGAAAATCTGGGTGAGCCTGATTCAATCAGTTGATGAGATTTTAAAACAGAGCTGAGACTTCCTTAAAGAAGAAAAAACTTCCACTGTGAACTACAGCTTTAGCCTGTGCCCCAGAATTTCCAGTCTGCGCTTCCTGATGGCCTGCCCTACACAGATTTCAGACTTAACTAGTCAATGCCAAAATCTCGTAAATTAATTTCTTGCAATAAAAATCTTAATATACATTCCCTACTGGTTCTGATTCTCTGGTTGATCCCTGACTAGTCCACATTACTCCCTCCAAGACACAGCCAAAGCTTTGAGAGGTGGTGTTTCTCCATTACTGCAATGAGCAATAAACTTGGCTTTGTCTTAGCTATAGGTTAGGGAGCCAGGTTTGGACAGGGTCAGTCCAAGCAGGATTTATGCAAGGCAGGGTTCTCAAGCTGGACAGGGAAACACTACTTAATGACATTTAACATGTTGGGAAGGAAAGAAAATATGGGTGAAAGCCCTTCCCCAAATGCGGAAGGAGTTCTTCAAAGGTGAAGTGTGCCCATAAACTCACATTGCCAAGAAACTGTCACATGCTTCTCTCTGGAAGCCCAGTCTTTAATTCTCCATTTATCATAGGATCTTCATACTACTTGTTTAGTATCACCATCAGCGTCTATTAAAACAGATTTCTAGGGCTCCACTCCATACCCACTGGATCCAGAGTCTGAGATGCTGCATTTTCACTATGATCCCAAGTAATTCTGATGCACAATAAAGTTGGGGGATCATTGCAGTCTAATTCATATGACCAGCCAACACATTTGGAATAAGTATCCTGAATTTCAAGGTATAAGATTAATATATTCTGAGTCTGAGGCAAACAAGATTCATGCCAGCTCCTTGAAAATGAGG
This sequence comes from Myrmecophaga tridactyla, assembly GCA_004026745.1. Lineage (NCBI taxonomy): Eukaryota > Metazoa > Chordata > Mammalia > Pilosa > Myrmecophagidae > Myrmecophaga > Myrmecophaga tridactyla. Next base: position 2,334 of record PVIY010058408.1, on the reverse strand, counting down.
AGGAGAAAAGAAGCAGAAAGAATATTTCTGCAAGGAAGTGTCCCAACAGCACACAATGTACAAGAAGAATGACAAGTGGCCCAGTGAAAGCCAGCTAAAGCCCCACTGTCATATTTACTCAAACTAAAGAGTTCCAGACTGTACTAGCCGCTGACATTCACCGGCGTCTTGATAGGATGCCTTTGTGTTTCTTTACAGAACTAGCTCGTGGACTCAGACTCTGTGTGCATTGGATAATAAGATTCTGCAGGGGAAAAAACAATGTCACTGTTGTCCCATTTTTTCCCCACTGAAATTTGTTTTCTCAATATGCCAACTTTCTACCTAGCCAGACAAATAAAGAGTTATTCCCTGGTCAAAAAATCCAAATCTTCCTTCCCTCCCTGTTATTTCACAGGGACAAAAGAAAGTCCTGGAGCTCTAACAACCCCACACATCCAGGCCCCTAGAAGGAGACCAGCTCCAGTGTCAGTCTTCCTGGCTGGGTCTCCTCTCTCTCTCTCTCTCTCTTTGTTGATCTGGATCTCTCTCCAGATGTGAGATCTGTAACCTGGAGGTATTATTTTAAAATAGTGTCATTATTCAGATCTATTACTTAATCACAACAAAGGTTGATTTTGCATGTGAATCTGATCACTTTAGACCTTTATGTGTCCATTTGCTTGATCTTCAGATATTCCAGCTGAACAAAAAAACTGGGGGGAATATATGATATGCTGGTTGCTAGGTTACAGAGCAGCATCTCTAGATAGAGGACTACAGATAGGACATTAGACAAGGTATGTTAGAAATACCCTAAAATAAAACCTGAGCCCTTCTTACCTCCAGCAACAGCCAGGAACAAAAGGGGTTGAGGTGAAGAAGAAGGGTAAGGAAGACAAGGTGGCCAACTGTTCTAAATGCACATTTCCCATAATGAAAGTGCTGACTTTCCCCAGGGCTGCTTGTCATCAGGAATGATAGATCCACCCCTTTCACAGCTTTAGCATTTCATCTCCATACATTTATTGAAAGATTTGTAGTTTGACTTCTTTTCCACTCTCTTTTTTCCAGCCCCTAATTTATTCTACTCTGTTTTTTTCCTCTAATTATTTTACTTTTCACTGCACCCAGGTATCTTCTACACAATTCCCAAAACTGAAAGAAGAAAGAACAAGGCAGGTATTAAATGATATCTGGTAACTACCTATTTGTGGTCTGTAAACACAGAATATGAAGGTAGAAGTCCTGTGCCAAATGGCTTGCTCTCATGCTATAGCAATAAGATCTGCATAAAAAGGAACAGAGAGAGAAGGCAGGCAGACGCTCTCAGAGAGCCTAAACGGATGTGGTGAGCCTGAGAGGAAGAACACAAGGAGACTGCCTGTTCCCCTCCATGTTTTAATCCACTTACAGAAGATAGAGATAAAAAAAAATACGTATTTTTAGAAAAGCCCGTGCTTACTTTAAAGGGGCATTCACTATTAGACGTCCACTATTGCTAAGAAAGAGGCGCCCTTTTAAAGAGACAGAGAAGTTGCTCACATTTTTAGCAAAATTACTTGAGACAGGAGTAACCTGCACTTATGTGGCCTGGTATCCAGTGCCCAGGACCAAAAGTTCCCTGTAATACCGTGCAATAAGAATTTACCTACTCCACTTTGCTAAGAGTTTTCAAAAAGTAATGAAAGAGGGTGCATGGGTGATTCAGTGGTAGAATGCTTGCTTTCCACGCGGGAGACCCAGGTTCGATTTCGGGACCATGCACCCCCTCCCCACCCCAACCCCCCTAAAAATAATGAAAGTTAATTATTTAGATGTTGGGTCTGGTGCTCAGCCTAGAAGAAAGAGTAGGCGGCTGCTTTGGGCACAGAGGCTGAGGGGAACAATTTTAGCACTGTAGGCAGTGAGGCTAAGACCAACAAAGGCCCAGTGTTAGCATTGTGCAGGGTGAGGGCAAGTATTAATACAATCTCTCTCACTGTAGGAGCTGTGCCGGGATAACTAGAAAGAGGGGGAGGTTGATAGACCAACAATGGAGTGGTAGTCAGAAAAGCACAGTTCAATGGAAGGAAGGAAACCCCAGGTTCTGCCCCAGCCAACTGACTTCCCACGTGACCTTGGGTTGGTCAATTTTGCTTCGGTTTCCTCAACAGCTGAATGGAGGTAAGGGGCCCTGCTCTAAACGTCAATTTTTTTTTTCTATTTTAGTCTCAACACAATAATACACTAAAGAAAGAGGAAACATTTAAGGCTTTTGAGCAAGATTACTGCTATATTGAAGGGGATGTTTTAAGGAAATGAAGGAGTGGGAAGGGCATGCAGTTAAGGTGATGCAGGATTTCAGGAACGCAC
>PVIY010058407.1:0-12471 GCA_004026745.1 Myrmecophaga tridactyla | reverse complement strand
TTGGCCATTTGTATTTCCTCTTCTGAGAAGTGTCTATTCAAGTCTTTTGCCCATTTTGTGATTGGGTTGGCTGTCTTTTTGTTGTTGAATTGAACAATCTCTATAAATTCTTGATACTAGACCTTTATCTGATATGTCGTTTCCAAATATTGTCTCCCATTGTGTAGGCTGTCTTCTTACTTTCTTGATGAAGTTCTTTGATGCACAAAAGTGTTTAATTTTGAGGAGTTCCCATCTATTTATTTCTTCAATGCTCTTGCTTTGGGTTTAAAGTCTAGAAAACCACCTCCAAGTATAAGATTTATGAGATATTTCCCTATATTTTCTTCTAGCAGTTTTATTGTCTTAGATCTAATGTTTAGGTCTTTGATCCATTTTGAGTTAACTTTCATATAGGGTGTGAGATATGGGTCCTCTTTCATTCTTTTGCATATAGATGTCCAATTCTCTAGGCACCATTTATTGAAGAGACTGTTCTTTCTCAGGTGAGTTGGCTTGACTGCCTTATCAAAGATCATTTTCCAAAGATGAGAGGGTCTATATCTGAACACTCAATTCGATTCCATTGGTTAATATATCTGTCTTTATGGCAGTATCATGCTGTTTTGATCACTGTAGCTTCATAATATGCCTTGATTTCCCCCTCAGATTGTTCATTACTTGTGTATAGAAACACTACAGATTTTTGAGTGTTGATCTTGTGACCTGCCACTCTGCTGTACTCATTTATTAGCTGTAGTAGTTTTGCTGTGGATTTTTTGGGGTTTTCAACATATAGTATCATATCATCTGCAAACAGTGAGAGTTTTACTTCTTCGTTTACAGTTTTGATGCCTTGTATTTCTTTTTCTTGTCTAATTGCTCTGGATAGAACTTCCAACACAATGTTGAATAACAGTGGTGATAGTGGACATCCTTGTCTTGTTCCTGATCTTAGGCGGAAAGTTTTCAGTTTTTCCCCATTGAGGATGATGTTAGCTGTGGGTTTTTTATATATTCCCTTTATCATTTTGAGGAAGTTCCCTTCTATTCCTATCCTTTGAAGTGTTTTCAACAGGAAAGGATGTTGAATTTTGTCAAATGCCTTTTCTACATCAGTCGAGATGATCATGTGGTTTTTCTGCTTTGATTTGTTGATTATGGTATATTACATTAATTGATTTTCTTATGTTGAACCATCCTTGCATACCTGGGATGAATCCTACTTGGTCATGATGTATAATTCTCTTAATGTGTTGCTGGATTCTATTTGCTAGAATTTTGTTGAGGATTTTTGCATCTATATTCATTAGAGAGATTGGTCTGTAGTTTTCTTTTTTTGTAATATCTTTGGCTTTGGTATGAGGGTGATGTTGGCTTCATAGAATGAGTTAGGTAGCTTTCCCTCCTCTTCAATTTTTTTGAAGAGTTTGAGCAGGATTGGTACTAATTCTTTCTGTAACGTTTGATAGAATTCACATGTGAAGCCATCTGGTCCTGGAATTTTCTTTTTGGGAAGCTTCTTAATGACTGATTCAGTTTCTTTACTTGTAATTGGTTTGTTGTGGTCGTCTATTTCTTCTCGAGTCAAAGTTGGTTGTTCATGCCTTTCTAGGAAGTTGTCCATTTCATCTACATTGTTGTATTTATTAGCATAAAATTGTTCATAGTATCCTGTCATTACTTCCTTTATTTCTGTGGGGTCAGTGGTTATGTCTCCTCTTCATTTCTGATCTTATTTATTTGCATCCTCTCTCTTCTTCTTTTTGTCAGCCTTGCTAAGGGTCCATCAATCTTAATGATTTTCTCATAAAACCAGCTTCTATTTTTGTTGATTTTCTCAATTGTTTTCATGTTCCCTATTTCATTTCTTTCTGCTCTAATCTTCATCATTTCTTTCCTTTTGCTTGCTTTGGGGTTAGTTTGCTGTTCTTTCTTGACTTCTTCTAAGTGAACAGTTAATTCTTCGATTTTTGCCCTTTCTTGTGTTTTGATATAGGCATTTAGGGCAATAAATTTCCCTCTTAGCACTGCCTTTGCTGAGTCCTGTAAGTTTCGGTACGTTGTGCTTTCATTTTCATTTGCCTCTAGATATTTACTGATTTCTCTTGTAATTTCTTCCTTGACCCACTGGCTGTTTAAGAGTGTGTTGTTGAGCCTTCACATATTTGTGAATTTTCTGGCATTCTCCCTATTATTGATTTCCAGCTTCATTCCTTTATAATCTGAGAAAGTGTTTTGTATGATTTCAATCTTTTAAAATTTATTGAGACTTTCTTTGTGACCCAACATATGGTCTGTCCTTGAGAATGATCCATGAAAACTTGAGGAAAAGGTGTATCCTGCTGTTGTGGGTTGTAATGTTCTATAAATGTCTGTTAAGTCTAGCTCATTTATTGTAATATTCAAATTCTGTGTTTCTTTATTGATCCTCTGTCTAGATGCTCTGTCCATTGTTGAGAGTGGTGAATTGAAGTCTCCAGCTGTCATGGTAGATGTGTCTATTTCTCTTTTCAGTGTTTTTAGTGTTTGCCGCATGTATTTTGGAGCATTCTGGCTCGGTGCATAAATATTTTTGATTGTTATGTCTTCTTGCTGAATTGTTCCTTTTATTAATACATAGTATCCTTCTTTGTCTCTTTTAACTGTTTTACATTTGAAGTCTAATTTGTTGGATATTAGTATAGCTACTCCTGCTCTTTTCTGATTGTTATTTGCATGAAATATATTTTCCCAACATTTCACTTTCAACCTATGTTTATCCTTAGGTCTGAGATGTGTTTCCTGTAGACAGCATATAGCTGGGTCCTGTTTTTCAATCCATTCTGCCAATCTGTGTCTTTTTATTGGGGAGTTTAATCCATTAACATTTAGCGTTATTACTGTATGGGTAATACTTTCTTCTACCATTTTGCCTTTTGGATTTTATATGTCATATCTAATTTTCCTTCTTTTCTCTTTACTCATAGTCTTCCTTTCTACACTCTTCTCCACATCCCTCTCTTCTGTCTTTTCATATCTGTCTCTAGTGCTCCCTTTAATATTTCTTGCAGAGCTGGTCTCTTGCTCACAAATTCTCTCAGTGATTTTTTTGTCCGAAAATGTTTTAATTTCTCCCTCATTTTTGAAGGACCATTTTGCTGGATATAGATTTCTTGGTTGGCAGTTTATCTCTTTTAAATTTAAATATATCATCCCACTGTGTTCTCGCCTCCATGGTTTCTGCTGAGAAATCTACACATAGCCTTATAGGTCTTCCCTTGTATGTGATGGATTGCTTTTCTCTTGCTGCTTTCAAGATTCTCTCTTTCTCTTTGACCTCTGACATTCTGATTAGTAAGTGTCTTGGAGTACATCTATTTGTATATATTCTGTTTGGGGTATGCTGCACTTCTTGGATCTGTTATTTTAAGTCTTTCGTAAGAGTTGGGAAATTTTCAGTGATAATTTCCTCCATTAGTTTTTTTCCTCCTTTTCCCTTCTCTTCTCCTTCTGGGACACCCACCACAGATATATTCACGTGCTTCATATTGTTATTTAGTTCTTTGAGTCCCTGCTCATATTTTTCCATTTTTTCCTTATATTTTCTTTTGCTTGTTGGATTTCAGATGTTCTTTCATCCAGTTCACTAATCCTATCTTCTGCCTGTCGAAATCTAACATTGTAGGTTGCCATTGTTTTTTTCATCTCTTCTACTGTGCCTTTCATTCCCATAAATTCTTTGTTTTTTCAGACTTTCAATTTCTTCTTTTTATTCATTCCTTGCCTTCATTATATCCTCCCTCAATTCATTGATTTGATTTTTGATGAGGTTTTCCATGTCTGTTCATATATTCTGAATTAATTGTTTCAGCTCCTGTATCTCATTTGAATTGTTGTTGGTTTGTTCCTTTGGCTGGGCCATATCTTCATTTTTCCTAGTGTGATGTGTTATTTTTTGCTGGCGTCTAGGCATTTAATTACCTTTATTCTGGAGATTGTTTTCACTTCTTTTACCTTGGGTTTTCTTGCTGGATGAATTTGTTGTTTGTCTGTTCTTTGTCATTCAGTTCAGCTTTTTCTGGACCTCTAGCTCAGGTTTTGTTTAACAGAGGAGCATTTTTCAGTTCTTGTTTTCTTGTTTCTTGCCCTGCCTGTATGGTGCCTTTTCCCCCCCACCCTTAGGAGGGTCTGCTTCAATATTATAGACCCCAGCCAGATTTTCCCAGACCAAACTGGCCTCCTGTCAGGTGGAAAGTGTCACCTGCATCAGTTTTCCCTGAAGGTGAGACCCAGCAGGTTGAAAGACTTTCCTGTGTAGTCTCTGGACTCTGTTTTTCTTATCCTGCCCAGTATGAGGTGCTTATCTGGCTGCAGGTACCACCAGCATAGGATGATGCAGTACCTTTAACTTTGGCAGACTCTCCCTGCTGGGGGCATGGTGGAGACAGAGGAGAGGTTGTAGGATGGTTTTAATGGCTTCAGATTACCAAGCCCTGGTGTCTGAATTCCTTAAGGAAGGGATTCCACCTGAGTTGGACTTCACCCTTCCCCTGGGGAAGGCACAGGCTCGAGACAAGCCCTGAAAGGAGCTTGTTTCTGCCTATGCCTGGGGCAGTTGCAGCCTGAGAAGTCCTGCTGCTGTATCCCAAGGCTGTGAAACCTTTGTAGAAACACATCCACAAAAACCTCTGTTTCTTTTTTTTCTTTTTCCGTCAACCCTGCCCACTTGGCGCCGGGGCAAAAATGAACAACCTCCACTTTGACTAGGTTCACCTAAACTGGGGGCCTATTTTTAGTAGTCAAAATTTGTTAATGAATTCCACAATTGGCGTTTGGTTGGGCTCAGCCCCTGCTGCTGCTAATGTGCCTTTCCTTTCCCCTCTGGGAAGCAGCCTGTGGGGTAGGGGCGCCAGCCACTGTTGCTTGGGGAACTCACGGTTCTGGGGGGCTCACAGCCGCTCCAGCTGGTCCAGACTGGGGTACACTGTGTGTCTTGTCACTAATGTGGCCCCAGGAGCTGTTCTGTACTGTTCCTGATTGTTTAGTAGTTGTTCTGGAGGACTTACTAAATGGCGCACCTTGCTAATAAGCACTATCTTGACACTACCCGGTACAGGAATAAAGACCTTTGCTTTTAATAGAGCCATCATGAGTTGTTCTTTGTAGATAAGAGTTTTGTTAGCATATCCACAAAAGGAAAATGAGACTGGGGATTTAGACATCAGTCTGTGGGTGAAGGCTGTAATTATACATTTTCCAAATATTTTTAATAGAAATCTTAGAATAATGTTCATTTCCATATAAGTCGCTAACACTTGTATTGATTAGGTGGTTTTCTAGAAATGGGAGATGGGGCACTATGTGAGCTGTGGGCAGCAGGATAAAGAAGGAGAAAGGAAAGGGATAGGGAGCGGGAACAGAGGGCGGAAAGAAATACCTGCTCTTAAGTGGGGCCACATCAGTTGTTATTTCTGAACTGATTTATTCTTACACATAGCACCTCCAAACATTTGGTTTTCTAACGTGTACTGAGCTCTCCACTTCTTTATACAGTCTACTTTATTCTGGAGCTAAGTGTTCTTATTCAGAATCAAAAAGAAGATATGAAAGGACGGCTGTTGACCTTCTCATCTTCCCAGGCAGAAAGTTTGATAGGAGAAATTTGATACTCTTTTCTAAAGTCATATTTTTCATAATTTTTTGTTATGCTCAGGATACAGTTTGGCATAGTTAAGATATGAATCCTAGAATCAGACTCCCTAGGTTTGAGTCCTCTTATTAGTTCTTCATTCTTGGCCAAGTTATGTTACGTTTCTGTGCTTCCATTTCCTCATCTTAAAATAAGGATAATGGTACCTCCCTCAAAGAGCTGTATGAGGATCAAATGATACAAACTTGAACAAGGCTGAGACCAGTATTGGGCACATAGTAAGCACTCAGTAAGTAATAGCTAGAAAATAATATGTCTATTATTGTTATGCTTGTAACAAAATGAAAAGTACATCTTATCCTATTTTTACTCTTTAAAAAGTCTTTAGAATTATGAAATAAATAATATACTCTGTTTGGATGTTGAATGTTAATAAATTGAACTCTATAGGTATAGTTCTCCCCAGGTGTATAGTTTGTTAACAGGCAACCTCTAGTTAAAAAGAACAGAATATTAAGGGTCTAATTTTATGATAAGGGAAAACTTTTCACATTTTAGTGATGTATCTATACTGTAGCTGTCAGATGACCCATTTAACAAATCACCTAGGGTATAGTTCCCAGAAGAGTTAATGCTTTTGAAAAATTACTATTGAATAATTGTTTACAATCAATACATGTTTATCGAGTACCTATTAAGTCCCACTGGCAACATTATTTCTATTATTGAAGGCCAGAGACCAAAGAAATATGATCAACATATTTGATCATCCTGATTGACAAAGGAATTTGTGTAGGTATTTTTTCCAGTTAGTATGGGGAAGTCCTATTCCTGAATTCTGAATCATTCATCAAGCTGTGTTATAAACTGGAAGGATTAAGAGGTACCCTATTGAGAGGCTGTTAAAACCTTGAAACTCCAAGGGATTATGAATGTAAGAATGGCACTTTTGCCATTCTTGTCAACCTCAAATGCTGCCTTATAAATCAATAGAATTTGCAGTTAGTGTAGAATGTAGGGGTAGAAGGAAGACGATTTCCAGTGGTAGACTGCTATGCTTTAATGAAGACATAGCCTAAATGTGGTGAACTTTTTATAATATTATAGAAATCACAACCAAATTATATCAGTTAACATTTTGTGAATTTTTGCTGTACACAGATATAGCAAACTCCCATAATGCTACTGACATATTGAAGAGTCTTGATTCGAATCAGATTTGATATGGACAGAGAGGAAGACCATGAATTGAATGTTAGATTAGTCTCTTCCAGTGCTTATTTATTTCATTAAAGGACAATAAAAGTTGTGTGCCTTAACATCAGAAAGGAAATTAGAGAGTGTTGTAGGTTCTTTTATGTAATTCTTTAGAATGTGTGTTAAAAAGGACAAATTGGAAGGAGACTGTTATTGGAAAGTTCTCTTTTCTAGGTGAAAGCATTTTTTATAAAGAAGCAAGTGCTTAGCCTATGAACTATTAAGAGAATTTCTCCCAGAAGTCAGGACAGCATATTAGGTCATAATCCTGTCTGATCAAATAGGCTTTCACATTTTGCCAAGAGAACCAGGTTGGAATGGAAAAACAGATCGTGGGGTCAAAATGCTAATATCATTTAGAATACCGCTAAATATACCTCACTGTGTTCTTTTGATATTTGAACTTATAGCCTCATTTAAGTGAGAAATAGTCTTGGGGTTGATGAAACAGTAGATGGAGTGAAATGATATTGATAAGAGGCTCAACTTTTTTTGCTGTTTTTTCATCTGATAATCTAATGGATATATTTTTAATTCTCTCAATCTCCATGAATATTAAATATAAAGAAAAAGAAAGGATAAAATTCCAGTTCTGAAATATGAGTAGGTAGTGATGAGATCTGGGAGTGGAAAATCCACTATATAATGCAGATTATTATTATAAAAGCATGTTATTTTCATCAGAAAACAGAGATTGCAGACTTTCTATAGCTCATTAAATGATAACAAGGCAAACTGTATTTTTGAAAAATATATCTGCGTTTTTTTCCAGTAAACATCATGTTTGGAAAGTAAGCTAGCATCTGTTTTAAGTTGTATTATTTTGCATGAGCTGAATTATAGTAATGCACATGTGTAGCATTAATTATTGACAAACTAGGTAGGGAAATTAAGGAAAAATAAAGTACTCCATGCCTCAACACTATAAAGGAGATCTATGAAAAATCTACTGCAAACGTCATACTCAGTGGTGAAAGGCTAAAAACTTCCCCTGTGAGATCAGGAACAAGACAAGGGTGCCTACTGTCACCACTGTTATGTGTTACCACTATTCTGGAAATTCTAGTTAGAGCAGTTAGGGAAGAAAAAAAATAAAAGGTATCCAAAACAGAAAAGAAGACGTAAAGCTTTCACTATTTGCAGATGACATGGTCCCATATAGAGAATATACTGAAAAATCCACTACGAAGCTCCTAGAACTAATAAGCAAATTCAGCGAAGTGGCAGAGTATAAGAGCAACATACAAATATCAGTAATTTTTCTATGCACTAGTAATCTGAGGAGAAAATCAAGAAAAAAATTCCATGTACAGTAGCAACTAAAAGAATCAGATATCTAGGAATAAATTTAACCAAGGATGTAAAGGACTTAAACATGGGAAACTACAAAATATTGCTGAAAGAAATCAAATAAGACCAATATAAATGGAAGGACATTCCGTGTCCATGGATTGGAAGATTAAAGTATCGTTAAGATGTCAATTCTAGGCCAAAGCATTTTATGGATTCAACACATTCCCAATAAAAAATTCAACAGCAATCTTTATAAAAATGTAAAAGCCCATCATCAAATTTATATGGAAGGGTAGGAGGGTACCCACATAACCTAAACCATCTTGAAAAAGAAGAACAAATTCCGAGAACTCGTGTTTCTGACTTTAAAGCTTATTACAAAGCTGCAGTGGTCAAAAGAGCATGGTGCTGGCACAAGGATAGACATATAGACCAATGGAATCAAACTGAGAGTTCAGAAATAAACCCTTACTTCTGTGGCCAACTAAGTTTTCACAGGGTACCAAGTCCACTCAATGGGGAAAGAATGGTCTCTCCAACAAATTTGTTTAGAAAACTGGATATCCGTATGGCCAAAGGATGAAGGTAGACCCTTACCGCACACCATATATAACAATTAACTCCAAATGGATCAAAGGCCCACATCTGAGGACAAAAACTATAAAACTCCTAGAAATAGAGGTAGGCAAGCATCTTTAGGACGTTGTCTTAGGCAGTGAGGTCTGTTTTTGTTTACGTCAAACATATGAGCAACAAAAGAATCAATAGAAAAATGGGACCTTGTCAAAATTAAAAACTTGTATGCATCCAAGGACTTCATCATGAAAGTAAAAAAACATCCTACAGAATGGGGGAGAATATTTGGAAACTACATGTTGATAAGGGTTTACTATCCAGACTATATGAAAAAGTCCCACAATTTGACGACAAAAAGATGCAACCCAATTTAAAAATGGGCAAAGCTTGAATAGACATTTCTCCAAAGAAGATGCATGAATGGCCAAATAAGCACATGAGATGTTCAGCATTCATTAACCATTAGGGAAATGCAGATCAAAACCACAAGATACCATTTCACACCAACTAGAATGGCCACTATTTAGAAAATGTAAAATAAGAAGTGTTGGGACAGATGTAGAGAAATAGTGACACTTGTTCATTGTTGGTAGAAATATAAAATGGTGAGTCATGGTGGAAAAGAGTTTGGCAGTTCCTCAGAATATTAACTATAGAATTACTGTATCGTGAGGGAATCCCACTTCTAGGTGTGTACTCAAAGAATTGAAAGCAGGGACTCAAAAACAGATAATTGCACACTGATGTTCATGGCAGCAATATTCACAGTTGCTGAAAGATGGAAACAACCCAAGTGCCCATCCACAGATAAATGGATCAAAAAAATGTAGTGGCTACACACAAAGGAATATTACTCAGCCAGGAAAAGGAATGGAGTTCTGATATATGAGACAACATGGATGAGCCCTGAAGATATACGTTGAGTGAACTAAGCCAAACATTGTATGATCTCAGTGATATGAAACGATAGAATAAGCAAAGTCAGAAACTAGAATACCAGTTACCAGGGGCTGTGGTGGAGATAGAGAATGGGGAATTAATGCATAATTGATACAAAATTTCTGTTTGGGATGATGGAAAAATTTTGGTAATAGATGGTGGTGATGGTAGCACGATATTGTGAATGCAGTTAGCTCCGCTGAATTTTTTACTAGAATGTGGATTAAAGTTGTATTTATGGTACTTGTACTGGTTTGAAATTCTTATGTTCACTAGAAAAGTCATGTTCTATTAATCTGATCTTGTGGGGACAGACTTACTTTGGGGGGCATTTTTTGATTAGGTTGTTCCCATGTAAGTATAATCCACCCATTCAAGATGAATCTTAATTCGTTTACTTGAGTCCTTTAAAAGAACCGATACAGGAAGCTGAGGGAATTTGAAGCTTGGAGACAGACAGAATCTCAGAGAGAAGACCGCTGAACCAGGAGCTAAAAGCAGCAGAATGCGGGAGCAAAGGACCAGCAGACATTGCCATGTGCCTTCCCATGTGACAGAGAAACCCTGGACATGATTAGCCTTTTTTGAGTGAAGGTGTCATCTTCTTGGTGCCTTAATTTGGACATTTTCATGGCTTAGAACTGTATATTTGTAACCTAATAAATCCCCGTTGTGAAAGGCAATCCATTTTTGGTATAATGCATTCTGGCAGCATTAGCAAACTGAAACAGTACTAGAATAAAATTTAAAACAGCAAGGACATAGGACTATACATCAAAAACAGTGACTCCTAATGTAAACTGTGGATTATAGTAGTGTAATTTTAATAGTACTGTTTTCATCAATTGTAGCAAAGTTACTGCATTAATGCAAAGTGTTAATAAGTGTTTTAGTTTGCTAAATGCTGCTAGAATTTAATATACCAGAAATGGAATGGCTTTTGTAAAGGGAATTCATTAAGTTACATGTTTACAGTTCGAAAGCCATAAAAATGTCCAAACTAAGGCATCCAGAGACAGATACCTTGACTCAAGGAAGGCCAATGTCTTGTCATATGGGAAGGCATGTGCCTGGTGTCTGCTGGTCTTTGTTCCTGGTTCCGTTGCTTCTGATGCCAGTGGTTTCCTCTCTAAGCATCTGTGGGCCTTCACTTATTGGGACAGCTCTGGTTTCTGGCTTGCTGAGCTTCTCATGGGAAAGCACATGGTGATGTCTGCTGGGCTCTGCCTTTCCAAACATCCATTTCTAGGTGTCGACTCTCTCTGTCAGCACTCCAAGCATCTCCAAATGTCTGTGCTCTTCTTGGCTCTGAGCTTTCTCCAAAATGTTCCCTCTTTCAAAGGATTCCAGTAAACTAATCAAGACCTACCTTGAATGGGTGGTGTCACATCTCCATCTAATCAAAAGGCCATACCAGAATTGGGCATACCACATCTCTGGAATAATCTAGTCAAAACTTAACACCCACAATTGAGTGGGTCATTGTCCATGGAAACTACTGAAGCATAGGTTTCCACCCTACAATATTGAATCAGGGTTAAAGGATATGGCTTTTTGGGGATACACATTTTCAAACCAGCACAATGGGGAAACTGTATTTGTCAGGGAGTGGTATATATAGGAACTCTATTTTCTGCATGGTTTTTCTGTAATCCTACAACTTCTCTAATAAAAAAAAAATTTAAGTATATGGTATAATAAAAGAATACAGGTCATCAATTTATATCAGAATCCACTATCTCTGAGGCTTCATACAGGTATTAACAGAGGTGAATGATTCTTGTGAACATAAACATGCTACTTATTTATTCCCCTTTTTGTTCTTCCTTTGGCATATAGTGACTTTCATTATTAAGTGAGGATGTAGTTTATTGTGAAGATTTTTACACTGCAATATCTTGTTGAAAGACTAGGAAAGTATTATGACCTATTCAAATAAAAGATATTTTTGGCTCTTTTTTTAAGAGCCTTCAAAGTTTCTGAATAAGTTGATACGTGTTCTTCTTAGAGTTTTAAAAATATTTTCTAAATTGCCATTTAGAAGTTCGTGAATAGTGACTACTCCATTCATAGTATAATTTCTATCATTCTTTGATAATCAGGGTTTAACCGACACATTTCTCTTTATAACAGGATGTACTAATTAAAAAGATTTAATTGTATAAAATAGTCTAAAGTATGATAAAGCATTAGATAGTATACCAGGAAACATTTAGGTGTATTTACTCATTATTGTTCTTCAGAAGCTAACCTTATTTCTTGGAGTGAAGCTACATATTTTCTCTAATGTAAATCTGCTTGATGGAGGTAAAGTAGTGAACAAATGTGATTTTATGGGTGGACACAGGGAGATGGCATTTATCCACTTTAGCATCCTACTTATTTCCCTTCCAGCTCCATAATCTCTTGTACCACTCCTCAACTGACCTTTTCCTATCTACCGTGTCAAGATTTTAGCAGGTACTGAGAAATGCTTTCATTTGAGCCAGTTTGACCACTAGCCGGTTGCTTTTGAGATGCAAAAGGGTAGCAGATTTGACTCTTTATGGGAGGAAGGTCCTTAACTTTTTCCGCCAATTATGACTCTGTCACTTGGTCCTACATAAACTGACAGAACCAGGTATTTGTTGGATTAGAGCATTAGCTACCAATCAACCAGTTTGTTTTTGGTACAAAAATAAATAAATTACTTTCTTTCCAAGTCTTCATCCTTCTATTCTCTTTTTCTCTATTCAGTGAACCACCATTTTCAGTGTTATCTTTGACACACACACTCTCTCTCCCAACCCTTTTTC
>PVIY010058406.1:0-12473 GCA_004026745.1 Myrmecophaga tridactyla | reverse complement strand
AATGGATGCTATATAATTAGCATTTCTTCCAATGAAAAATTTATTTTTTAAAGTATTATGATGAACTTTTACATTGAATTTAGGATAATATATTGACTCTGATGTGTTATTTTTTTTCCTATTTACCGTTCATGAAATTGAATGTATTGTGCCCTCAATGTGCTAACTTAGTGATTTACTGTGTTAGTATTGCTGCCTCAACTCTCTATATTTACAGAGGTAACAAAAGCTATTATTAAATCACTGATGTTCCTTATAAGCTGTAGTAACTCAAAATGATGATAATGCACCAATTCTTCTGAGGAGGATTTTATTTGTTTTCTATTGACTAGATTCATCACTATTCAAAATTGTTTGAAAAATCTGCCCATTTTGACTACTTCTCATCATCTGGAAATTCTCATCATAAGAATATTACATAGTTCCATATTTTATATGAAATGACTGTGACAACTTTCTTTTCAATTGAGAGTAAAAGTAAATAAATAGAAAGAGTTGTCCTCTTTGTGTTATGTGTTTAGTCTCCTGAATACTCTTTCATATGTAGATGTGTTTAGCACTTGCCTTGACCCTAATGCATAAATTAGTGCACATTTATTTTGGGTGGTCCCCTAATACTTGAGAAAAATTTAGGGGAAGTAATCAGGTTGCAAAATTGTGTGTGTAGCAGATGGTAATCTTGACTGTGTCAAGCATTTTATACTCAGGTTTACTGTAAATATCTCATCAAGAAAGGAAAGGAGACAATCTATCACTTCCCAATGTTAGCAAAGTTCCTTTCCAGCCCCAAGTCAACCATTGTGATTATTTTGCTACAAATTATGGTATATTTTGGTATTCCTATTCCTATGGTACTGTTCTCATAAAAGCAGAAGTAATTAAACCATCCCTTACAAATAGAAAATTTAACAAAAATGTTGATAATTTACTAGAAAACAAATTATAACAATCTAGAATGAATATACAAAAATTGCTACAGCAAAATTTGTTTACAAATTTAGGGAAGAATAAATAAATTATTCATTCTTTGGGAAAGTTCCTTTGATTTCCATAATGAGAATGGATGGAAATTAATGAGAATTTTATCCTTTTTATTTTCTCCCATTATATATTTTTTTCAGTGATTTGATTCTAAAATCAAATGCAAACAAAAGAGGATATAACTAGAAGCTTATTAAAATTTCATCTTCAGAATAACCCCATTTATCTGGAGTTTAAATGAAATAGGAAAAAGAAATAAAACGTGATTTCAAAGCAAGTAAAGTAAAAAGGCTTAGGCAAATAAAACCGAATACTATGAAATGTTTAATTTTTCTTAATGTAATGACTTGCTTTGGCTGTCCAAACTCTTTCATTTATTTAGTGAGAGATGGTTGCTGAGTTAAATATAAAAGGAATTGTCTTTAAAATTAGTAATCTCTTTGCTATTACATATTCTGAATTATAAGATAAAATATCCAAGTTCCGAAATTTGTTGTAAACTAATTGATATGGTCAATATTCTTATGTATCCTTATGATTTAAATGGCGCATCAAAGTTAAAATAACTTGGAATATTGAATCTAATTTATGAGCTATACTGAAAATCAAGAACCCTCTATCATATACAATATCATAATCCATGCTAGGAGAAAAAGATAGAAGTCCTTATTTTCCTTCCTAACAATAATGTTTCAAAGTTTCTTATGCTAATAAGGACATAAAGTCTCATTACAAGTTAAATTAAAGATGTTTCTATGGTTGTTTTCATTCATTTAAATTAAATGAAACTTCCTTTTTTTTACTATCACTTTCTCCCAGTAATTTTTAACAACACTACTTATATATATATCTCGAAAGAATGGAGAATCATAACTATCAACTCAATTTGTGCTATTACAAGAATATCTGAAGAAAAATAAATAAATATACTGTATTTAAGTGAAAACATTCAAGAATATATAGCGTAATAATTTTCACTGTTGGAGAAAGATCCCCCAATTTTTGAAACACAATCCAGGGAAGAAATTTCCCAGCACAGTTAGTTTATAGAAATGGTTGTAAAGCGCAGTGTCTTTCACAGGTGTGTGATCTAATAGCAACTAAACTAAACAGTGCTACAACTGAGTACTCCTACTATTAGATTTGTATAAAACAGAACTTCATCTGAGCAAGTGGTAATGCAGTGAGTGCAGTATGCAAGAGGCTTAAAGTATCAAGCAAGTAATAAAAATTTTTCATGTTTTACTACATCATATAGTTGATAATAAGAATGTAGTCAGGGTTGCAAAATTGTCTTCTTGAGAGATTACAAAATACTGGGGATGATAAAGAGAAGAATGGAATAACTGGGATCATTATATTGCAGTACAGTTGTGTTGTAATTATCACTAGCTTTAGCTTTTATTTTCCTTCTGTTAGCTTTAGACATAATAAATAATTCTATAATTCAAAATTGTAATATGAAGATAAACTGATTTAGAGTATAAATTTCCCTGTTTGGTTTTAGACACATATTTTCTAGAAATTTAATTCATTCTTATTCTACTGCACACATTCATATGCATAATTGAGGTTTTATGTAGGAAGTGACAGAGATCCCAACCATAAATGATTGCATGAAATGCTTTTATACTCATGCTAACTCCTACAATAATATTCTCATCCTTCCATCATGTTTTTTTTTTTTTTTCTCAAAGACAAGAGCAAATGATAATTTCTACTGGCTCTTATTGACTTACATGACCATCCTAAACTTAAAATGTTGGAAGGGATTTGGGATCCTTCATTATTCAGATTCTACTCTTTCTTTACTAGTTATTCCTGGAAACATTTATATTTTACAGGGTATTTCTACTTTTTAAGAAGAGCATTTAGTATTCTTACTTTTAAAAAATTACCTTCCCAGTTCCCCTTAGTTTTACAGAAAAACTAACTTTTTCTGATTTTGGAGAAAAATTGTTTTAATAAAAATCAACCTGCCCTAAGAATTCAGACATAAAAATTATTGATATTTTCTTTGGGGATTTATGATAGAACATTTGTATTTTAGTATAGGTAAGTAAGGCATTTGCCTTGGTATTTTGGGAAGAAACAGGTCGGGGACAGTAAAATTAGACAAAAGGTGAAGTAAGATAAAATGATAAAGATAAAAGGGGGAAAAGGTTTTGTGAATAGGTTGGCGGGGTATTCTAGGCTTAGATTTAGCTTAAACATGGAAATAATATTGTTTTTCCCCTCTAAGCCAATAAAAGAAGCATCTTACCAAAATATGCAATACACAGCATCACCTAAAATTCTCAATTTATGTGTATAGAAGATAAATTCTTGTGTCTTAGTTTCATCTTCTGCAAATACAAAATTAAAGTATTTATGCATGTGAATTTTTTAAATAACCATGGCACATAGAATACATTCAAGACAATTTTACTAATAGAAAATCACTTTATAGAAACAAGCAAGTGATGAATCATACCGGTATGGGTATACATTTCAAACCACAATCCATAAAATGAAGTCCAATACAAAATAAAATTTTACTTTTCCTCCAAAAATTATTGAAAATTTGGTGGTATGATAATTTTTGCTGACAAACTAACAGTAAATATTCTAAACAAAGTTGAGTAGATTTTCTTTGTCTGCTGATGAGCTTACGTGTCAAATCCATATATTAGTCAATTGCATTACATATCTTGCAAAATATTCTTTCATAACGTGCCCGTTTTAAATTAAATCATGTTTATTTATTTTATAAGCTCATTATGACATAGTTTATCATTTAAATTTTATGTTAATTGACATACAAAATTTAACCCTTTTAAAGTAGTGAAAAGATCAGCATGTTCCTTTAAGTATTTTTCCTTTCATATGTTTTTTAGAAATTTTGACTATCTTGAATTAGGCAAACTTATTTAACTTTTCTTCTGATATTTAGGAAACGTAAGATAGCATTTAAAAATATTTTGTTTAACCAAGGAAATGATGCAAGTCTGTTTTCTCTAAAATAATTTTTAAAGCATTTATCAAACACTCCATCTTTTTCTCTATTGAATTGAAGTGCCACCTTCTAGAAAGTCAGTATATTTTCCGCTATCAAAGATCTTGTATTTTTTCAGATGTATTTCTTAATTAAAAAAATAAACTATTTTGCATTCTTAGATTTTACTTTACTGGATATGTAAGATTATTCTTTAAATAAACTGTTAAATTTGAAAAACATATTTTATATATAGTATGTCCATAAGAGAAAGTAAATTCATATTGGACTACTCTCATATATTAATTTTGAATTTGCATGTTTACACCTTTTTTTCTAAATGATCATCAAGATTTTACATAAAAAAGAAAAGCAGGGTTTTTTGTGAAAGACTAAAAGAACATCTCTGTATCTACAGTCAGATGTTTATAAACGTCTATATACTTCCAGAAGGATTGGCTAAATAGAGTAGCTGGAGTTCACCCCGGCTCCACAGACATATTAGAGAAGGGATGGGAGTAGCGACTGAGACTGCAACTTAAGAGTACAACTGACCTAGGAGAGCCTTCTGCGCCACAGAGGGTGGCCTTGGTTGCAGAGGCCAACGAAGTGAGAAGCAGAAAGCTGGAGCCTGGTGCAGAAGCACCGAGCCCGCAGGAGTGCACGGATGGGAGCCAGGGACCAGAAATCGAGCCAGGCCGCATTCCTTGAACACACTACCCTCACCAGTGCAGCCCCATGACTGGTGATTTACCGCATACCCCATGCACCAAACCCCCTCACCCACTCCCATTCCCCATGCTCCAGATGACCCTCCCCACCAGCCCCCCACCGTGCTTACCTGCCCACACGCCCACCCCAAGTGCAGCCCAACTCACCTCTCCTGCATCCCTCCCAAGCCCTAACTCTCCCTCCCTGTTCCCTGCAGGCTGTTGCCAGCACATAAAGGCTACAGGCAATAACCTCAAACTCAGACTACCCATGCCCCCTGCCGACAGTGTCACACAGCTTCACCCTGCCCTCCTGAGCTTTGCACAGCAGTTTATGGGACTCCTAGACCTGCGCATTCACATGGTCTTTCACGTCTTTCAGCTCCGGGAACTTTAGTTTCCAGCACTCCTAGACCCGCATATGTACACTGGCCCCCGATCATGACATTCAGCTCTGGGAACTTCAGCTTATGGCAGACTTAGAACTACGCATGTGCAGGGCCCTCAGTCACGCTTCCCAGCTCTGAGAAAGTGCTGACCTGTGCAACCGGGTCACATCTGCCCCAAACAAATGAAGGCATAACACCGACCTGCTTCCCCAGCTCTACACTTGCACACAAAGGGCCCTGTGCCCTACCAGTGCAAACCAGGGTTATGTACCCCACACCAATGCACCTGCGCAGCTACATCCTCCCTGGCCACTGGGCTCCCACATTCACAAGCACCAGCATACTATCCCCAACTGCGTCTATACCTGCCCTGAAAAGAATCACCACACTGTTGTGCCCCCTCATTCCCTGCCACCTGCTGCACATTCATCCACAACACAAAGACTTGAGCTCCTGAAAGAATTCCTAAAGTAAATTAATCAAGATATTTACATACAACAAAAACAACAGAAGATCACTAAGTCACTGTCACAACGCAGACAGATATAGCCTTGCCTAATGACCAAATTAAAACACTAGAGGAAACACAGATGTTGGAGCAACTAATCAAAAATGTTCATATAACTGTACTTAAATAAAATAAGTGGGATGGCAAATGGCGTAAAGGAGATCAAGAAGATAGTAGAAGGGTATAAAGAGGAATTTGAAAGAATAAATGGAAAAATAGCAGATATCACAGAGTTAAAGACTCTGTTGACCAAATAAAAAACATACTAGAGTCACACAACACCAGATTTGAAGAAACAGAAGAAAGAATAAGTGATATAGAGTACCAGATAACTGACTTCAAAGCTCAAAACAGCAAATGGCAAAAAAAAGATAGAAAAATTTGAATTGAATCTCAAGGAAATGATAAACAAAACAACGTGCACAAATATAAGAATCACTGGTGTCCCAGAAGGAGAAGTGAGGAATAAAGGGCTAGGAAGAGTAATTGAGGATATAGTGGGGGAAAACTTTCCAACACTTGTGAAGAGCATAAATACACAAGTCAAAGAAGCCCAACAAACTCCAAACAGAATAAATCCAAATAGGCCTTCCCCAAGACACATACTAATCAGTCTGTCAAATGTTGAATAGAAGCAGAAAATTAGGAAAGTAATAAGAGAAAAATAACCTATTACGTACAAAAGAAACCACATAAAACTGAGTTCAGACTACTCAAGTAGCACCACGGAGGTGAGAAGTTAGTGGTATGATATATCTTAGATCCCAAAAGAGACAGACTTCCAGCCAAGATTCTATACCCAGCCAAACTGTCCTTCAAAATTGAGGGAGAGATTAAGGTTTTCACAGACAAAGAAGTACTGAAAGAATTTGTCAACAAGAGACTAGCCCTACCAGAAATACTAAAAGGAGTTCTGCCCACTGGGAGGGAAAAAAAAAAAAGACAGGAAAAGGGCACAGAATTGAAGAGTACAAGTAAAGGTAATTAAAAGGATAAAAAGAGAAAGAGGTAAAAGAATATATAGATCTGATGAATAAAAACAAAAAGATTAGATGGTGGATTCAAGGAATGCCTTTTAAGTAATAACTTTGAATGTTAACAGACTAAACTTACTAATTTAAAGATACAGATTGGCAAAATGGATTAAGAAATATAATCCAGCTATATGCTGCTTACAAGAGACTCATCTTAGACACAAGGATACAAATAGATTGAAAGTGAAAGGATGGAAAAAGATTTTCGACGTAAGCTATAACCAAAGGAAAATAGGAGTAGCTATAATAATATCAAACAAAATAAACTTTAAATGTGAAGACATCATAAGAGACAAAGAGAGATACTATTTACTAATTAAGTGGTCAATTCATCAAGAAGATATTACAATCATAAATATTTATGCTCCCAATCAAGGCGCTCCAAATGAGACAGTCATTGGCAAAGGTGAAGGGAGTGATAGATTTTCAAAAATAATAGTAGGGGACTTCAGTACATCACTCTCCTCTGTACATAGAAGAACCAGACAGAAGATCAACAAGGAAGTAGAGAGGTTAAATAACTTGATAAATGAATTATATCTAACAGACATATATAGGTCATTGTACCCTAAAACAGAAGGATATGCATTCTTCTCAAGTGTTCATGGAACATTATCCAGTATAGATCATATGCTGGGGCACAAAATAGGTCTTTATAAACTTAGAAGCATTGAAATTATTCAAAGTACTTTCTCTGATCACAATGGGTAAAGTTGGATCTCAATAACCCCAAAGATTGAGAACATTTGCAAATTTATGGAGATTAAATAATACACTCTTAAATAACCAGTCGGTCAAAGAAGAGATAGCTAGAGAAATCAGTAGCTATCTGGAGATGAATGAAAATGAGAATACAACTTATCAGAACTTATAGGATATGGCAAAGGCTGTGCTGAAGAAGAAATTTATTGCCCTAAATGCCTATGTTAAAAAATAAGAAAGAGCAAAAATCAGTGACTTAACAACACACCTGGAAGAACTTGAGAAAGAACAGCAAACTAACCCTAAAGCAAATAGAAAGAAGAGAAATAACAAAGATTAAAGCAGAAGTAAATGAATGGGGAAAGAAAAGAATAATAGAAAGTATAAATAAAATCAGAAGTTGATTCATTCAGAAAAATCAGTAAAATTGATGGGCCACTAGCAAGAATGACAAAGAAAAAAAGAGAAGATGCAAATAAATAGAATCAGAAATGAGAATGGGTGCAGTACCACAGACCCTGAAGAAATAAAAGAAATCATAAGAGGATACTATGAATAAGTACATGCCAACAAACTAGACAACATAGGTGAAATGGATTAATTCCTGGAAACACACAAAAAGGCTATACTGACTCAAGAAGAAATAGAAGATCTCAACAAACCAATAACAAGTAAAGAGAATCAATAAGTTATCAAAAATCTTCCTACAAAATAAAAGCCCTGGGCCAGGTGGCTTCACAGGGGAATTTTATCAAACATTCCAAAAATAACAACACAAGTCCTGCTAAAACTTTTCCAAAAAAAAATTGAGAAAAAAGAACTCTATCTAACTCATTTTATGAAGCTAATATCATTTTAATAGCAAAACCAGGTAAAGATGCTATAAGAAAGGAAAACTGTAGGCCAATCTCCCTAATGAACATAGATGCAAAATTCTCAACAAAATATTAGCAAATCAAATCCAACACAGTAAAATAATTATACACCATGACCAAGTAGGGCTTATACCAGGAATGCAGGATGGATCAACACAGGAAATCAGTTAATGTAATATAACACATTAACTAATTGAAAGGGAAAAATCACATGATAATTTCGATTGATGGTGAAAAAACATTTGACAAAAATTCAACATTCTTTTCTGACAAAAACACTCCAAAAGATTGGAATCAAAGGTAACTACCTCATTATGATAAAGGGAATATATGAATAACCGATAGCCAGCATTGTACCCAATGGAGAGAGACTGAAAGCTTTCCCCCAATATCAGGAATAAGATTATTACTCAACATTGTGCTAGAAGTTCTAGCTAGAACAATCAGGCAGGACAAAGAAATAAAAGACATCCAAATTGGCAAGGAAGAGTAAAACTTTCATTATTTGCAGATGACATGATACTATACTTGGAAGATCCTAAGAAATATACAGCAAATAAACATATAATTAATGTGCAAAAATCAATAATGTTTCTCTGCACAAGCAATGACCTAGCTGAGGAGTCAGTTAAGAAAAAAAAATTCCATTCAAAATAGCAACTGAAAGAATTAAGTACTTAAGAATGAACTTAACTAGGGACATAAAGAACTTGTACACAGAAAACTACATAGCAATGCTAAGAGATATCAAAGGAAATCTAATTTCCCTGCTCATGGATAGGAAGGCTAAATATGGTTAAGATGTCAGTTCTCCCCAAATTGATCTACAGATTCAACACAGTAAATTCCAACAACCTACTTTGAGTACTTGGAAAAGCTAAGTATGAAATCCACCAGACTAGCTAAGTATGAAATCCACCTGACTATCATTTAAAAGAAGAAGAGAATGGGAGGGTTAACACCCCTGCCTTTAAGACCTATTAAAAAGCCACAGTGGACAACACAGCATGGTATTGGCACAAAGAACCATTGACCAATGGAATTTAATGAGAGTGCACAAATAGACTGCCAAATCTATGGGCAACTGATTTTTGACAAGGCCCCCAAATCCTCTGAACTGGGACAAAATAGTCTTTTCAATTATTGGGCATGGAAGAACTGGATATCATTAGCCAAATAATGAAAGAGGACCCTTATCTTACACCCTACACAAAAATTAACTCAAAGTGAATCAAGCACCTAAATATAAGATCTAGCACCATAAAACTTCTAGAAGAAAATATAGGGAAACATCTTCAAGACCTAGTAATAGGTGGTAGCTTCCTAAACTTTACATCCAAAGTGAGAAAACTAAAAAAAAATAGATAAATGGGAACTCCTCAAATCAAATGCTTCTGCACCTCAAAAGACTGTCAAAAAGGTGAAGAGGCAGCCAATTCAATGTGAGAAAATATTTGGCAATCACATATCAGACAAATGTTTGATCTCCCGTATATACAAAGAAATCATACAACTGAACAACAAAAGAACAAACAACCCAATTAAAAAATGGGCTAAAGATATGAAAGGCATTTTCTGAAGAGCAGAAGCAGATGGTTCAAAAGTACATGAAGAGATGCTCATTTTCATTGGCTATAAGGGAAATGCGGATCAAGACTACAATGAGATACCACCTCACATCGACAGGAATGGCTGCTATTAAACAAATAAGATGCTATAAATTTTGGAGAGTATGTGGAGAAATTCAGACACTTATGCACCACTGGGGGGAATTTATAATGTTGCATCCATTATGGGACACTGTTTGGCAGTTCCTTAGGAAACTAAATGTCGAGTTGCCCTATGACCCAGCAATACCATTACTTGGTATTTACCCAGAAGAACTGAAAGCAATGACAGAAACAGACATTTGCACACCAGTGTACATATCAGCATTATTCACAATTGCTAAAAGATGGAAACAACCCAAATACCCATCAACAGATGAGTGGATCAACGAAATGTGGTATATGCATACGATGGAATATTTTGCAGCAATAAGACAAAATGATGCCCTGAAGCACATGACAAGATGGATGAGCCTTGAGGATGTAATGCTGAGTGAAATAAGCCAGGTGTGAAAGGATAGAAACTGTATGATTCCACATTTATGACCAGCACAAAGGTATAATCAGAGGTTTTAATACACAAAATAGAGAACTTAGAGATACATAGATGCCAGAAATGGGTGAATGATTAGCTAATGAGGTTGAACTCTAATGCTAGGGAATACATAAACATGAAGGTGGTTCTCTAGTAGGTCTATAAGTAATATTACCATATTGAAGATAAACAAGATTGAAAGGGGTTGTATAGATCTACCTGTCCCACTAAGTAACATTAGAAATATTAATTAGTTCTTGCAAGAATTACTGCAAAGACATGATTCATGTACAAAAAATATTTAAATCCATGGTACAGGGGGAAAACTGCTTTTGCATTGTATGGAGTATGTACAAAAGGAAAACATCAGCACTACCACAGCAATCACAGAGGATTAATAATGTGGGGAGGGGCAAGAGTTAAGAGGAGGTTTAGATATCTTATTTGGTGAGGGTATGTTTATTGGTTTTCTTTCTCTTGGGAAAAATGAAATTATCTAAAATTGAGAATGTTGATGGACTGTGGATTTTGGGCAGTATACATGATGCCCCATGAATGCAGATGGCTTATGGAGAAGTAGATTGGTGAATGATGGTGTATTCTTATGAACAAAAGTTGTGCTGCTACAAAAAGGAACAAAGTCGTGAGACATGCAACGATGTGAATGAACATGTGGAACATTTGGTAAGGCAAAATAAGCCAGAAACAAAAGAATAACAATGGTAGGGTCACCTTTAGAAAATGTTTATAAGAAAACAGGGGCCTAGAATGTAAGCTTTTAGAGGAAACACATTAAGCCTGGAGTGGTGATCATTATTTCTGTATTTTGAGAGTCTGATATATTTATTTATATAGCCTGATATTTGGAGTTAAGAGTGAAGCTGAACAGATTGGGTTAAAGTAATTCAGAACACAGGAGTGAGGAAGACAGTGTCTATATTTTAGAACCACACATTCCCTTTGAGACTAAAGGCAGAAAGATTTATTTGGTCTGGAACTGAAATTTTCTGTAGTGCATAATCTAATTCAACCTATCTGTATAGCTCATTGGAACAACTGAAACACAGGGAGCCCAGAATAAGCAAGAGGTCCTTTAGTCCTGTATAGATCATTGTGATGCCTGGATATATCCTAGAGTACATTTAAGCACAAAATCAAAAAGTATTAGCAAAGTCCCTTGAGGGATGGGAGAAAGAATATGGAACTATTGAACTTTACCAACAGGGAATCTTCCCTGATACTGTGTCAAACTTTAGGAACACCCAAATCAATAGGCCATGCCCTTGATCCTGAGGCTTACTCTTGTGAAGCTTATGTAGGTAGTGGAGAAGCTTAGACTACCTATAGGCATGCCTAAGAGTTACTTCTGGAGGACCTCTATTGTTGTTTAGATGTGGCCTCACTCTCTAAACCCAACTCTGCAAGTGAAATCATTGCCCTCCCCTCTATGTGGGACATGACATCCAGGGATGAACGTCTCCCTGGTGACTTGGGAGATGACACCCAGGGATGAATCTGACCCTGGTACTGTGGTATCAATAATTTCATCCTGACCAAAAGTGGGAAGAGAAGTGTAACCAATAAAGTAGCAGTGGCAGAAAGAGTCCAAATAGAGTCAAGAGGCTACTCTGGAGGTTACTCTGATGCAAGCTTCAGTTAAACCTTAATACTTATCATAGCAAATCCCAATCAGGACCATTCCATCCAATTCTAAAGAATGCCTAAGTCAATATATAAGATTCCACAAGGGTTCCATGCACTAGAGTAACTTTCCAGAAACCTACAACCTCCAGATGGGTTCCTGGTCCAGATAAATCCTGAAACTTAGATGGCCCAGCCTCTCCAGAGCTTCAGATAGTTCCATCTCCTTACCCCTTATTAGTGACAGACCCTTCCAAAATGAAAAATTTAGAATGGCCATAGCACAAATACACCTGAATAGAGGTATGGAAAGATCAAAGGTGATAATGGAATTATGCAGTGAAGACAGGATTTAAAAAATGAGTATGAATGCTGAATCATTATATTGATATATCTTTTAGTCTCCAGTATCTTAGAGCAATGAGAAGTAAAAACCTAAAACTGTGGAATGTAACTGTTCTAGTTTGCTAGCTGCCAGAATGCAACACACCAGAGACGGATTGGCTTTTAATAAAAG
>PVIY010058405.1:0-12472 GCA_004026745.1 Myrmecophaga tridactyla | reverse complement strand
GGGTAGAACTGGGGCAGCACTGGAGACACTCTAAACTTGAGCCATTGTGCACCAGCCTAGTGCTAGACTCAGCTCCATCCTCTCTTCAGGCCACGCTGGGGGTGATGAGCAGGGGATTCTACTTCCAGTGGCAATAACTGGTCATGGTGTAATCCTCAAAAGAGTCACTTTTAACCTGCCTGGGCCTCCTCATTTTCCTTACCTAAAAATGACACAGCCATAGCCCCGGTGGGTCAGAAGTGGTGAGGGATGAGTGAACCGGAGTTCAGAAGCAGGAGGCGGGATTCAGCTGCAAGGGGCTGAGAGAGGGGGTCAGGGTCTCAGTTCCTTTATAACAGCCCTGCTCTGGGTTGGCATCACTCCTGCCTGTTGGCAGCTCTGGAGCATCCAGCCGGCCCCACCAAGCACCACTTTTTTGGAGCCTGGGTCACTCCTCAGACTGTCGAGGCCAGCTGGCAAAGCCTGTACCCACAGGCAGCTTCGAGGTCAGGGCCCGAGTCCAACATGTCCACCAGCTGGAGCCTCCACTGTGCGTCTCGCGAGTTACCCCTCCACACCCAAGCCAGCTCTTGGTGGGGGTGGCACTGAGCTGATGCAGGTGCCTCCACCCTGGACCCACTGCCACTGGGTCCTGTAAAGAGGGTCCCAGCCAGTGTCCCAATGTGGAGGTTGTCACTGCATTTGGTTTATTAACACAGGAAAAGGGTGGTTGAGCCAGCTGACGTAGCTGGTGTGATGCTCATTTAGTGCAAATGCACAGAATCCGTGTGGCGGGAGGCCAAAGAGAGCACAAAACCTTCTTATGTTTTCTGGGAGGGTTCCCACCCAGGATCCTCCGGCCTTTGGCCAGGAGAGATGATGCCTGGACAAGCGCTAAGCCCTTGAAAGCCAAACGAAGGATTCGGATGAGTGACCCTCCCACAGGGCTGGGAAATGGCCCCCACCCACCCCGAACCAGAGGGAGCTGAGGGCAGAGTGCGTGCTCCTCCCTCCCCCTCCTGCCTCCCGGGTCTTACTGGGCAGCGTTAAGGAGGGCATGGAGCACCCTAACTCCATCTCCATGGCCACCAAGTATTGAGTGCCAGAGCAGCAAGACAACCTTGTGAGGGAGGAACTGTTGAATAATTAGACCCGCAGATGTTTACTGTTTTTCAACCGTGGTCCAAGCGGTCTCCATAGCAGCCATGGGAGGACAGTGCTGTCAGTGTCCCCACCAACCAGATGACACATAAGCCTGGAGAGGAGCTGGGGGCTCCCTCAGCATCTCCGAACCAGGGCATTGCAGAGTCGGGATCAAATCCAGGGAGTTCTAGTTTCAGAGCCTGCACCCCAAAGTACTGGCTAGGGTCTGGGCTGCCTCAACCCACACTTCCAGGGGGCACTGTATACATGGCAATGACCAGTGAGGATCCTGAAGCTCAGAGGGGTGGAGTAACTTACTGAAAGTCACACAGCAAGGTAAGTGGCAGCAGTGGAGTCTGGACCCAGTGCTGTCTGACTGTCACACGGAGCTGGTTTACCAATTCCCAAGTGCTTGGCACTCCTGACACAGAAGGGGTGGAGGCTCAGAGATGAGAAGAGGATATGAGAACTCAAGGGGAGCTCCCAGCATTAAATTGTATTTACTAAGAGAGAAAAACACTGTATAAATTGCCACAGGGAACTGATCAAGTGCAGCACTGAGTTTTGTGTGTGTGTGTGTGCGTGCATGTGTGTGCATACACAAGTGTTTAAATCCGGCTTTATCTGCCTCGTCTCCCCCTCACATCTCTGCTGTAGCTCTGTGTCTGAAGGTTTAAACACTGAGTGGGCAGGGTGGACAATCTATCCAGACAACAGCAGGGCCCCCACTCTCAGTAGAAAGTCCAGTAGGGAAAGGAGAGTGATGCTACGCTCCTGGGGTCCTGCCTAGAAACCAAATCCCCTTCTCGCATCTTCATGTACCACCTTGAAGGGGACTTGTTTCAGGGATGGTGGGCATCCCTGTGCTTTCACTGCATGCAGCTGCGAGCATTTGCAAGAGGGGAGAGCTAAGGGTTCATTAATTTATGATGGCAAACCCACCTTAGCTCGATTCTCTTCCAGTCCCACTTTCAAGGCAGCCAAGATGGATTTGTCAGGAGGAAGCAAGGAGGTGGACATCACCTCCCCAAAAACACTGCTGGTGAGTGGTGCCAGCATGGAAGGCCGGCTAGACTGCTGCTGGGAAACTGGTGCACATGGTTCAGGAGGAGAAAGCAGATGTGGTCCTGAGTGAGGTGTGGTCGTCCTGGAAACGCGAGTCCCCATTACGCTGGTCAGCTGCAAGCACGCCCAGCCTAGTTCTTTCCTTTCCCAGAGATTATGCCCTTGTTCTGTAGTGGCCAAAAAAGCTCTGATTCCATCGGCTGCCATCAACCCAGACATAACCAAGTCAGAGACCTGCTCCATTTGGTCTGTAGCTTTTTACCAACTACATTTTAAGTTTGCTGAGCCTCAGGCTGGATATTAGGATTCCATGGTAACAGAAATGCCAACACGTACTGCCTCCCGGACTCAGGGTCAGCGCTGTGTATGCTGGTTGTTTCCTTGTCCTGGAGGAACATGGGCGTAATGGAAACCACGCTGGGCTCACAGCAGGCCCAACCCGGACTGTGCCAGCTGTGCACTCTTAGAGAAGTCACTTAATATCTCTGAGCTTCTGGTTTCTCCTGTCAAGCACAGGTACCTACACACTTCCTATTCACAACCCAGGGCTATTGCACTAGCACACGGGGGTAGCAGAGGTGGAAGAGTTTCCTAAACCGGGAGCAAGGTTATTGCCTGGTTTGAGGGCACTGGGCTGGCACCATCAACTGGGCCTCCCTCCTCTGTATGGATTTATAGTCTATGGTGGCTGGTGGTAGAAGGGACATGATTTCACAGACTACTAGATGGCACCCTAAGAAAAGATCTTTTGGTCCAGGCTTTTTATTGTACAGTTGGGAAACTGAGGCTCAGAGCAAGCAGCACCTTGCCTACGATACCAGCTGGTCAATGTGATGAGGGAGATTCGGGCTTTAGGCCAAGAGCCACCCATGTCTCAGCTGTTAATCTTTTTCTTAAAAGCCCAAGCTCTGCCAGGAAGAACAACCCAGCCTTGGGCAAGGTGAGGAAAGCTTGAGGGTGAGGAGAGAGGAGATGGGTTTTTTCATTTTCTCTGTGTTCACATTAGGTGCATAGCCCGCACTCAAGTGGCTCTGCCATCTGTAAGCAACCCCAAGAGTCTCAGAGTTCGCTGGAAACCTCAGAGGGAAAGACCTCTGGGCTCCTCCCCTATTCCTCCCAATTCAGTTCCCTTGGCCCTTGTGAGAGCCTGGGGAGCCAGTGAGGAAGGAGAAATCGACCCTGGTGAAAAGAATGTGCAATAGTGCATCTCCAAAATGAGCCTTTTTCTCCCCAGAAAAGAATTTGAGGTCACTTCTAATAAGGCCCCGTGTAGCCCAAGGAAATAACACAAAGCTAAGGAGACATCAGACACTGGATAGAGAAAGGGAGAGCTGGCTGACTACCCCAAAGGTGGCCCATCTACCCTAACTCTGTCCCTGCCTGTCCCCAGGCTTCCTCGTGACCCCTAAGGGCCACAGGTCCCACGTGTTCTCACTGTGTGACCCTAAAAGGCAGGCTGAGGAGGATCTGCTCTGGTCCCAGCCTGCATTCACGGAGGAATTTGCTGCGTAGTTGAGTACGGCAAGGCCCATTTCCTTGATGCTGGTTTGGCAGAAGGTGGTGATTTTGCTTGGCTTGAGCCTTGGTCAAGACGTGATAGGAGGAATTAGGATAATGGAAGCCAAAGCCCCATTGTCTTACACTTTCATCTGAATCAGGGCTAATCCTTGAGGAACCCAAAGGGATCAGTGTGTCCTTGAACGCCCTGTTCTCTCCAGCGGTGCTGGCCTTGTTTTGCTCTTAGCAGGAACTTGGGAGTAATCCAAAGTGAGCCCTGGGGAGGGGGTGGGGGGGCGGGGAGCCTGACCTACTGACGGGCAGAGATGCAGAAGTGGGCGATGCAGCAGGAGCAGGCTGGGAGGAGGCGGCCTCGATCTCATCTTCCTCCCGTCTCCGGCTCTCTCCCCAGGCCAAGCAGTCCTTGGCCACGCTGACCAAGGACGTCCCCAAGCGGCATTCCCTCGCCATGCCGGGCGAGACGGTGCTCAACGGCAACCAGGAGTGGGTGGTGCAGGCCGACCTCCCGCTGACCGCCGCCATCCGGCAGAGCCAGCAGACGCTCTACCACTCACACCCCCCGCACCCGGACCGGCAAGGTGAGTCCCGGCCCGCCGGCCCCCCGGGCGGTGGGGAACCGAGACTTCCGGTTCGTGGAAGTGGAAGGCCGAAGGGATGGCGGACCTCAGGCCCAGCCGCGTCTGAGATTCAAACAGTGGCTGCTTCTGTCTGACATCTCTCAGCTCTGCCCGTTTCCCTGTGGTCGCTTCTTGAGGCCGTCTCTTTCCCCGAGGCGATTAACTAGCCGCCGGCAGTTCTAGGATACCTAATTAATAAAGACCATTGGGGCCCAGGAGTCTTGAGGAAGAGAAGCTCTTAGCAGCCCAAGCAAATCCCAAGAAGGACTCTGATTGGCCAGCTTGGGTCACATGCCCATCCCTGAACCAATCATTGTGCCCAGAGAACGGAAACACTGATTGGCCAGCCTGGGTCACATGGGAACCCCTTGGCAGGGAGGCTGCGGAGCTCCTTGACTGCCACTTCCACGTAGTCTCAGAACACGTGGACAGGCAGACTTAACTCACACGTATTTGCTCCGAGAGCCGTGGGGGCCTCGGCCTCTGGGCGGCGTCTGCACCCACTGCCCAAGGTGCAAGCTCCGAACTCCTTGCTGCCCCCATCCACAACTGCAGCCCTCTCTCCCCCAGGCCCTGTTCCTGCTGTGGGTGGCTGTGTCTGTGACAGGTGCAGGTTGGAGATGGGCAGCTGGCAGCAGCCAACGCACCAGGGGCCCATACCCTGCTGGGCCATCCCCCGCCCCCCATCTCCAGTGGGGCAAGGGAAGCAGACACCCTGAAGGGCATGGGCAGAGCTGGCCTCTGCAGCCACCCTACTGGGGATGTGACTTGGACACAGCTCTGGCCCTCGAGGAGCTGGTTTGGGAGAAACCACAGGTCCTACCTTGCCTGCCTGGGTGGAGAGTGGGCAGTGAAGCTGAGTGGGGGAGAATGGGGGTGGGTGGATGGGGCACAGACTCTGGGTTACAACTGCCCAGGTTCAAATCCTGGCCCCACTGCTTACCAGGAATGTGATCTGGGCTGTGCCTCGGTTTCCCTCGTGGGGTTATTGTGAAGATCAAATGTTAAACTTTCTGGAACAGGACCACATACATGCACGTACTGGGTGAATATTACACCATCATCACTGCCATCATTGTCAGAGCTTTTTGAACTCTGATAGTGCAACCAATTGAAGCTGGGGAGGTAGCAGAGATTTCGTGGAGGTGGTAGTGTTTGAACTAGGGCTTAAAAACTGGGTAGATGAGTAGAGCTGGGAGAAAGAAAATTCCAGGAGAGAAAAGTAAGACCTGGAGCTGGGGAGGTGTAAGGCAAGGTCATAGAATGGGGTGCATCCCCTCAGCCCTCCTCTCTACCTGCTTCCTTGGCATTCACTGGCCAGTTCTTCTTCCCTACCTGGGCGTCAGCCCCTGGAGACCCCTGTCTGTCTCTGGTGCTTCAGGGCTGGACCCTTGGGCCTGCCAGGTGACCCGCAGGTGATGGGCTGGACTCCTCTGTGCTGCCTAGGGCAGACCATGCTAGAATCTGAACCCACCCTCCTGCTGGGCAGTGACCCTGCCTTTACTGTCTGACCCAGGTGGAGCAACTGTTTTCAGGAGGTGGAGGGAGGGGTTCAGGACTTTGAGGCCAGGTCTCAAAGAACTGTTTCCCATCTTGTTGAATGGGGAAACTGAGGCCCAAAGAGGGCCATGCCTCATTTAGAGCCTTGCAGGCCAGGAATGCAACCAGCTCCTCTGGCTCCCCAGCCCCAGGATGGCAGGAGGACAGAGGTGCTATTTGAAGGCAGATGGGAGTCAGGCCAGTTTCTGAGTCACATGACTGAGGAGACCCGTGCTATCTACATCTGAGTCTGCAGGACCCCTCCTCCGTGGAGCTGGCTCTTGTTTAGGAAAGGCAGGATTGGCTGGTGGCTCTGCCCTCTTCCACCTACCTCCCTGGCCCTTTCCTCACATACATTCATCTTGTTGCTTTTTGTCGGACACCACCTCCTCCAGGAAGCCGTCCTTGTTCTCTCCCAGCTCAGTCCTCAGTGTTCTCTGGGCTGCCGTACAACTGGAAGCTTAGTGGAATCAGAGCATGCATTGCCCTGCCTTGTTTCACTGTTGGTGCTCTGCCAGGCTCTTTAGATGCATAGCTACCCTGGGCTAGGTACCATGTCATCCCCATTTTCCAGATAAATTGCTCAGAGGAATCAGAGAATGTGCCTGAAATCACACTGCCATCTAGATTGAAGCCCCCGTCCCCAGATCCAAAGCCCTTCAGCCACCCCAAGGGACCTCATGCTCCTTGGTGCAGGGACCAGGTCTGTTCCAACAATGTGACCCCCTGCTTGCACAGAGGGGAGCGTCTGAAGGGGATTGGGGGCCCTCTGGGCTGTAGCTTCTGAGCTGGGTCTTGCATTCAATGACTATTTATTGGCCAACTGCTGAGAGCCAGGCACTGGGAGCCCTGGGATGGGACACGGGTGAGAACCTGAGGTGCCTGCCTCATAAGGCTGATGGCCTCAGTGTGCAGGCAGGTGATCTGCACCAAAATAGAGAGACAGAGTGATTACAGAGTACAAGCAGTGAGGGAGAGGAATAAACAAAAGAGGTGATTTGATTAAGAAAAAAAAGATGGTGTGGGGAAGCTGGTCACCCGGGAGGGCCTCTCTGGGGACAGGCCGAGGCAGGAACGGTGAGAATGAGCCATCGGGCAGCAGTGATGGCAGAGGCCAAGGAGGAGAGAGGGCGTGTTTGAGGCACTGTCAGGGGCCGGTGTGACCCAAGCGCAGTGACAAGCGGTGAGCCACTTAGGCGGAGCGTGGCGGTGGTCAGGCCCCACGTGAGGGCCTCAGGGGCCATGATGAGGGCAAGATGCCTGTCACCCTGCTGCCATGTGCCGAGCTAGGAGAAGGGCAAGAGCCGAGGCAGGGAGGCCCGTTGGGAGGCTGCCACGA
The DNA here is from genome assembly GCA_004026745.1 of Myrmecophaga tridactyla. NCBI lineage: Eukaryota > Metazoa > Chordata > Mammalia > Pilosa > Myrmecophagidae > Myrmecophaga > Myrmecophaga tridactyla. Next base: position 5,272 of record PVIY010058405.1, on the reverse strand, counting down.
ACTTCCAGGCGGGAGGCGATAGTGGCTTGGACTCGGGTGGTGGCCGTGGGGTTGGAGAGAATTGCACAACGTGGGGTTGTCTTTGGGAGGTGCTGATGATGATGGGGGGGAGGTGGGAGGAGAGAGGAGGCCGTGGTAGCCTTCCCACTGCCTGCTAGGGAAATGTGCAGAACAGTTGGTTAGGATTCCCCCAGGTGGGAGTTCCCCAGGTGGCCAGAGCAGTCCTGAGTAGAGTCACGAGGTCCCTGGAACCCCTGCCTCTGCTCCCCAACATTGCCCTGCTTAGGAGGAGGCTCTTAGTAGGCAAAGATGGATCCAGGGGGTCTGGGAGGGTCTTCCCAGCAGGTGCGCTATGGCGACGTGGGGGGTTGTGGACTAGGAGGGCCGGGAGCTGGGCACGTCCCTTCCCTCCCCCACACCTCAGTGTTCCCATCTGTAAAATGGGGCATCAGGCGGTGAGGGCAAAAGTGGGGCCTTCCCCTCCATCCCTCACTTACCCGCTGTCCTGCTTTCCAGCGGTCAGGGTGAGCCCCTGCCACTCCCGGCAGCCCTCGGTCATCTCTGACGCCTCTGCCGCCGAAGGCGACCGGTCGTCCACTCCGAGCGACATCAACTCCCCGCGACACCGGACGCACTCCCTCTGCAACGTAAGGCCAGCAGCGGCGGGGCCAGGGCCCAGGCGCCCCCGCCCTCTCCTCCCGCCCACCCAGGGAGCACTCTGGCGAATGCATTTCCTGCTCTGTTCTCTCCTCTTGTTCTCTCCTCTTGCAAGCAGCGATGGATGTGGGGAGAGAAAGAAATGAGGCCTGTTTGCTCCCTGTGTCCGGAGGGCCTGAGCAACCCAGAGAGCCCGTGTCCCCGAGGAAGGCAGGCCTGGTCAGCCGCAGGGTCTGTGCAGCCCCGGATCCCGCCCCGGGGGCCATGCTGGGGCAGTGGGCTTCCCCCAGAGGTCACCCCCGGCTGGACCTGCGACTCATTTCCCTTAGAGCAGCTCTCAGCCCCTCATCCAGGAGTGGAGCCCATCTCTGTGTGTGTGTGTGTGTGTGTGTGTGTGTGTGTTTCTGGTCATTTGGGCAGGTATTGTCCCCTTTTTATTGTCTCCTCTCCCCCCCATTTGGGCAGGTATCGTCCCCCAACCTTTTTTTTCTTGATTTTTTCCTACGATCTTTTTTATTATTAATAGAATGTTTGGAAGGTTTACAGAAAACTCATGCAAAAAAACAAAACAAAACAAAACAGAGTTCCCATATACTCCCGCCAACAGTTTTCCCTATTATTAACATTTTGCATTAGTGTGATATCTTTGTTACAGTTGATGAACCAGCAATGTTATAAATATATTATTAACCTAGCCCACAGTTTACATTAGGGTTATACGGTATTTTACAGTTCTATGCTATAAATTTTAATTTCCATTCTGGTAGTGTACATATAATAGAAAGTGTCCCATTTTAACCACTTGCAAGTATCCAGTTCGGTGGTGGTAATTACATCACAGCGTTGAGCTACTGTCGCCACCATCCATCCCCAAACCCACCATTTAAGAGACATCCCATAGAATTGTTCTAAGTTGGTTAAATACCACATCCCTGTATTTGCTTTGCTTGTTTAATCAAACACTTCTCGATGGCATCCTGGGCACCAGCTCCCTGGAAGCAACAGTCCCTAACCTCGCAACCCTTGATGAGTGGTGGAGCAGAGAGACAGACTCCCAAAGAGTCCAGGGGGTGAACTAGGTAGGAGGAAGCCAGGTCAAGGCTCAGGTGTGAAACTCTGGGGTCAGTGTGCAGTTGGCAATACAGAGGGCTCCCCTGCCATATCCCAAGGCAGAGTCCCACGAGGGCTAGGTCGTCAAATGCATGGAAGACCTTTTCAGGTAACATTGCTTTATTAACCAGTGAAATAATAAAAAAGAAATGAGGTGAGCATTTTGGGAAAGACCGACAAAATAACCATTATTTGCCAATGATATGATTGTCTTCCCAGAAAACTCAAGAGAATAACCTGAAAAGCCATCAGGACTAATAATAAGCAAGCCATAACGGTGCTGGTTGAAAATCAATTTGTAAAAAAGTGACTTCCTATACATGAGTAATAATAATAATGCAAACATTTTCCTAGTCCATAATAATAATGGAAAGAAGCATATAAAAATAGCTAAGACTGAACTTCAAAGAAGTTGCCTCATCTAGTGCCGTGGGAGGCAGGAGCCAGCAGCTCTGGGGCCTTGGGACTGCCTACCCCAGGACGGCGACAAGGCCACTTGCAGGCCTGGGTCTCTGCCTATTCTTCTCTCTGGTTCTGAGAGACAGTGTTAAGTTACACATGCAGCCAGCACTGCTCCTGGCCCAGGGCGGAGAGGCCCAGCATTGAGCCAAGCACCGTGGAGTCTCCATGCACATTCCAAAGGAGATGACCTCCCCGAGAGCCACATTTTGTCCTCTCAGGGCAGGCCCAAGGGGGCTGTGCCAGCTGAAATTCTGCTGGGATATCCATTCTGTGGAAGGGGCTCCCCATTGACCTCTTGAATTGCATTTGACACAAACCTAGCCTTTTGCTCATCTTGGCCTTAGCACATCCCTGCTACTCAAGGCAGCAGGTCCAAGATATTTATTTCTAAGCTCACATGACACACGGTCACTGCCACTGGGCAGTGGGTGCCTTGATAAGCCCATTATCTGCAAACAGGCATGTCAGTGGGTGCTGACCCCACCCTCTTCCCCAGAAACTGGGCAAGGATGATCCTACCCAGAATGGAATTATCTTAACTGCCTGTAGAATGGGCTCTGTTTGCAAACCTCAAGATGAGACTAAAGATTAAACTGCCATTTGTGACATTCCCTCCCCCAACCCCTTGCATTCCCCATCTCAACACATGTGCACATGGGGAAAGCTGGAAGAGCCTGAGAATAGTTCCAGGTCACCCTCTGTTCTCAGGCATCTGGCCTGAGCTAAGGGCCTCACTCTGCTCTCTAATTTAGGTTGGAGAAGTGGCACACATTGTTTCATCATGGGCCTAAAGCCCACACTTCCAACAAACAACTGGACCTAGGGGTTCCCTAGTCATGACTTCCGAAGCCCAAGCAGCCTGTTTGTGCCCAGGTGGGACAGACTGATTCTCAGATGTAGCAAAGGCTTTTGCATACCTACCTTTGCCCACCCACAGGGTGTAAAGTATCTTAGAAAGACCAGAAGGAATTAACCCCAAATTTGAGTTCTCACTCTTTTAAGTGGTGGTGCAGGCTTTGTGATACTGGACTGGAGGAGGGCATTTTTCAGCTGTAAACCAGGCTAATGAGTCCTGCCTGCACTACCATGAAAAGGGCACCATTGCATTGAATGTGGGGCATGCTAGAGGCTAATGGACCTTCGAGACTGTTCCTGTTTCCAAATTCTTCAATTTATTATTGTGCTTTTTCTGTAAAATTGTAGTTCTTTATGACAAGCACTAAGCATAACTAGCCTCCAGTTACTAAGGCAATGAACCCCTTGGGACAGGAACTTAGAAAACTTGGCATGACTGATTAGTTGGTCAGTGGGTATTGGGAGTCAAGAAGCCAGAGCAGGCAGGACAGGGCCCCCAAGGGAGGGGTCCAGGCAGCATCTCAGTCCACCCCAGGCCCCATCAGGGAGCCACTTGGTTCAGGGGGTGGGGGGTGGATCCTCTCCCGGAGAGGCAGGGCAGTTCCTAAGGAATGGAAGGAAACTCCATACGGGACCCCATGCCTCAGGGGCCACCTCTGCTCTTGCGTGTCCCGTATTTCTGCTCTTTCATCTTCCTCTTCTCCTTTGGCTGCAGGGCGACAGTCCCGGCCCGGTTCAGAAGAACCTGCACAACCCCATTGTACAGGTAGGTCTGCCCCCACCCCATGCCCCTGGGCCCTCAGGCACCCCCACTGCCATACTAGGGCTCCCAAGGCTCAGACGTAAAGGCAAAAACTGAGTCGTGTGGGTAGGTGCTGAGCCAGGCTCGGAGCCTGGGCCTTCCCCTTCCGTGTCCTCTTCTGGGCTGGTCATTGATGGGTCCTCTGTCCACTGTCCTGGTGAGCGTCTTCTCCTGGCAGCTGATATTTTAAAATTTATGTAAAGGCTGATGATCCAGGCTCTTTGGGCCCCTTACCACTGGAAGCTTTTATTCATCTCAGCATTTCCACCTTCTAGCACCAGTGAAGGGGCTGCAGGGTGGACAAACTCCATGGACTTGAGATTCACCAGGGCCTGTGAGGTCATTTCTAGTCACGGGGTTCCCAGACAAAATGCATCCCCATTTGCATCAGAGTCCACTGGGGAAGGTTATTAAAATGCACATTCCTGGGCCTTTCACCCTGCAGACTAGCCCATCTGGTCTGGGGTGGAGCCCAGAATTTGGATAGTTGTGATGTGTTTAAGAAATCGTTAGTCTTGTCCAGCCCTCGTCTTCTTCTTAGGTAACACCTCCACGTGCCTTTGCACGGAGCACTTTACAGTTTGCAAAGCCCTACTACAGGTACTACCCCACAATCCTCAGTTACCCCAAAAGGAGGACAGGCTGATTATCATCATCATCATTACCCCATTTCACAGACCTGAAAACTGGGGCTCAGAGAGGCTAGAACCATCCCCGGAACTAGAACCCCAGCCCCCAGCCCCCACTCCTCAATGCCCCATCCTCCTGTCCGAGGCCCTTGCTCTTGGCCATCACAAGGCTCAAATTTCCTCCTTCCCCCTTTTCCAGGCTCTCCTAGCCAGGGAACTAGTGGGCTCATTGCCGCTGCCCCCAGGGCCTCTGTCTGCCCCTCTGTCCCCCTGGGCTCACGTGACAGGTGTGATCAGGTGCTGGGTGCATCCTGCAAGTCCTCAGCAGCCCCTGACAATTGTGAGCAAATCTAATTAAATAGTAGTAATAATACAGACGTCGGCAGCATTTGTTGAATGCTTAGTGCCCACCTCCTTGCTAAGTGTTCTTATCCTCACAACAAGCCGGGTAGTTCCTCTTGTTGTTGCAGAGGGGTTCCCTAACAGATCCACGTTCACTCGGCTTGTGAGGGGCAGACCTGTTCTTAACCACTCATGGTCCCTGTCTCAGCTTCCTGGGGCCGCCGTAACAAAGGAGCACACATCGTGTGGCTGAAAGCAACCACAGGGTGTCCTCTTGCCGTTCTGGAGGCCAGAACTCCAAAATCAGGAGTTGGCAGGGCTATGCTTCTTCCAAAATCTCTAGGGAAGAGTCTGCTCCATGCCTTTTTTCCTGGCTTCTGGTGGCCCCAGTGTTCCTTAGCTGGTGGCAGCCTGA
>PVIY010058404.1:0-12465 GCA_004026745.1 Myrmecophaga tridactyla | reverse complement strand
AATTTTGTATTTCATTGTATTGCTACTGAAAGGTTTAAGGTTTCTGATATTGTTATGAAGTTAATGTATTTTGTATATGGGAAAAACATGTCTTTTTTAGGGGTCAGAGGGTGGAATGTGCTGGTTTGAAAGGAAGTATGCCCCCTAAGAAAAGCCATGTTTTAATATAAATCCCATTTCATAAAGGTAGAATAATCTCTACTCAATACTGTATGTTTGAAACTAATGAGATCATCTCCCTGGTTGATGTGATTTAGTTAAGAATGGTTGTTAAACTGGATTAGGGGATGACATGTCTCCACCCATTTGAGTGAGTCTTGATTAGTTTCTGAAGTCCTATAAAAGAGGAAACATTTTGGAGAATGAGAGATTCAGAGAGAGCAGAGAATGCTACAGCACCATGAAGCAGAGAGTCCACCAGCCAGTGACCTTTGGAGATGAAGAAGGAAGACGCCTCCCGGGGAGCTTCATGAAATAGGAAGCCAGGAGAGAAAGCTAGCAGATGACGCCGTATTCGCCATGTGCCCTTCCAGCTGAGAGAGAAGCCCTGTGTTTGCCATGTGCCTTCTCACTTGAGAGAGAAACCCTGAAGTTCATCAGCCTTCTTGAACCAAGGTATCTTTCCCTGGATGCTTTTGATTGGACATTTCTAGACTTGTTGTAATTGGGACATTTTCTCAGCCTTAGAACTGTAAACTAGCAACTCATTAAATTACCCCTTTTAAAAGCCAAAAAAAAAAAAAAACTACAATGAAATATCATTTCACACCTACTAGAATGGCCACTAATTAAAACGCAGAAAACGACAAGTATTGGAGAGGCTGTGGAGAAATAGGAACAGTTACTCATTATCGTGGGAAAGTAGAATGGTCCAGCTGCTCTGAAGAACAGTTTGGGGAGGGGTTTCCTTGGGAAGCTAAATATAGAACTGCCCTAAGACCTACAATTCCGCCGCTAGGCATATACTCAGAAGAACTGAAGGCAGGGATGCGAACAGACATTTGCACACAGATGTTCACAACAGCATTATTCACAATTGCCAAAAGATGGAAACAGCGCAGGTATCTATCAACCGATGAATGGATACAAACTAATGTTTACATACTATGGAATAGGGTTTAGCCATAAGAAGAAATGAATTCTTGACATGTGACAACATGGATGAACCTTGAAGACATTATGTTGAGTGAAATAAGTCAGATACAAAAGGGCAAATATTGTATGACCTCATTAATATGAACTAAATATAACAGCAAACTCAAGACATTGATATTTAAAACATAAGCCAACAGAAAATGGAATGGGGACAGAGAATGAGAAGCTGATGCTCAATTTGTGCAAAATTTGTAGTGAAGTTTGATTGTAAATGTTTGGAAATGGATAGAGGTGATGGCAGCACATACAGTGCATATAAATACAGCAATGGTGTGTGGATGGGCTTGTGGTTGAAAAGGAAGGTTTAGGGCCGCACGTGTCACTAGGAGCAAAGCCAGAGGATGAAACTTGGGGCTGTGTAACACCCTGTCGGGTGAAAATGTTGTCGAATTGAATGTGATGATAAAAGCACAACTGTGTGGCTGTAGTAGAAGACATTGGACACTTTAGATGGATTGTATGGTATGTGAATTTATCTCAATAAAACTGATTTTATAAATAAAAATAAAATGGACTAAATAAAAATATGGTGGCCTTTGTGCCCAAGAGGAAGGCACGCCTTCTCCAGGGCATGGCGCAGTCCCTAATCTTGCTTTTCTATCTTAGAGCCCAGCTGTGCTCCCTCACCTTCGGGTCAGCCTCATTTTTTAAACCTTCCTCAATTTCATCTAACACTGCCCTCCTTTTGGTGTCTCTTTCCACCCCAGTGCCATCCGTGGGGCACAACATGACACCTGGGCTCGTTTTCCCAATCCTGAGTTATTCTAGAACAATGTCATTTTGTAAGTGGGATGAGAAATGGGGGTGGGGAGCACTCCTGGGCTCCTCCCCAAGGGCTCTCTGCCAGTGACAGTGGGAATTATGCCTTTTGGTCCTCTTTGCTCACAGGGGACTAGTCTGTAAAACACTTAAGCATCGCTCAAACGTAACGAAGGATTCCAAGATCTGGCAGAAACATATTTGTATTAAGGAAAAGAAACTTTACCCTGAGTATTATATACTTAATGCTGAAGAGGTGAGGAACATGGAGAGGAGCACACCGGTATCTGTTGAATGAATGAAACACATTCTGTACAGATACTTCTGTACCTGTAGAAATGCTATTAATAGAACATTATTATAAGTTATGCCCTATATTATTTTATAATATTTATGTCACTATGTAGCAAAGAACCAATCTCCCTTTATATGCACTCTGCTCTCAGAAGGACTCCTAGATGGATTATATTTAAGAAGCTTTCAAATTACTATTTTCCTTAGCTTGGGTTTGACTAAGTTTTTAGGTGGGACTTTCTCCACTATTGACGTAGAGTACAGATACCCAGCATGGGTATAAGGAAGGTTTGGGGATAGAAATGGAAGGAGTCATCTTTTAAACATACTGGGTTTGCGTTTCATATGCAGTTCTGTATTTGGCTTTTTAAAATTGGCATTTTGTTTTGAGAATTCTCTAATGTGCATAAATGTTTTTAAAGGAAGTAATTTTCCAGGGGCTCCGAAGACCTCACCACCTGTTCTTTCCATCAGAGTCAAACCGACACCTCCACCCCTGTACGGCCTGCTGCGTCCTTCTCCTGAACTGCTGGGGTGGGTGTGAACTTGGGAGGGAACAGAACTAGGCCTCGGTGGTTACAAGGGGTCCAGGTGGACAAAACGAGGCCCCCCATTTGAGGGAAAGCCCCCTGTTCACTTCCTGTGAGCCTCACTTTCACTTCCACCCCTCCCCAGCCTCAAGTCCACTTCCCCAGAGAGGACTCTATTTGGGATAGGAAATAGGTGGGGGTCTGGACACTTCAGGAATAAAAGGCTTTATTACGGGAGGCATAAATGATAAGAGACACCTACCCTGCTTTGACCACACCACACAGAGGTGAAGAAGGAAGGACACAGCCAGGTGTGACGGGCTCCCTGCTGTCTTCCGGGAGAGTGAGAGTTGAGAAGTCCCAGCTGATCAACTGCAGGGAAGCCGGAGGGCAGCAGAGATTTCACACCTAACCCTAGGGGTGTGCTGAGAGGTGGCCTCTGCACGATTTGGACATCCTGGTTTTACTAAAGGCAGTGTTCGGAGTGAGTGTGAAGACACTTGGCTTAGTGGCTGAGAGGTGTCATTTCTTTACTTCTGTTTCAGGAGGTTCTCCTCCACGTGGAAGGCACAGGAGGACACTTTGTTGGCTGGTGGCTTGGGAACAGGTCCCAGGGAAGAGGCTGGAAGGGGACTGCATGTCTCTGCTTCTGATCGGACATATTTCTGGGGTCTAAGAACCTGCAGAGAGAGGATTTAAGTTTTAGAAAAGAATTTCCACACTTTACAAGCAAAGGAATTAGATTTCAAAGGCCTGATTTCTGGTGAGGAGAAGCCCGTTTTCTGCCATAAACATGAGCCACACAGTGAATTCTGAGGCCAAGCAACCTCAGCCTCGTGGTTCCCTTCACAGGCGTAACCGAAAGCTGCTCTCGTCTGACCTGCCACTAAGTATTGATCCCAGGGGTCAGAAATCAGGCAAGTGGAAAAAACTTCAGTGCACTTTACCCAAGATCAGACTTACTCCCAAGGCAAGTGTGACTCAGAAAGCAAGGAACTCCCCTAAGAGCCGCGCTCCAGCCCCCACCACCCAGTTGGAGACCCAATAAGGATCACAGATCAGCGCTGCGCTTGGTTATTACAAGGGGCTTCTCAGAAACCCCCAAGTCTGCGCCAGCAGGAGACTCTTCTCCCGCTCGTGCTTGTCTCCTCTTCTTGACTAACCGTCCAGCTGTCTCCTTTCTCACCTCCCTACCCTTTCCCACCTTACTTCCCCTGCTCTTTGGTTCATTCTCCAAATGGCTCACCCCTCTCTTGTGTGTGTGTTGGGGGTTGCTAGTCATTTATTTGTTCTGTTGTTGTAGTATGAAAAGTTGAAGCCACAGCAGAGCCTCCCACACAGGAATAAAGAGGATTATTAACCCAGTAGTGAACCAGGATTGTAACTCTAAATTTTTTAATAATCCAGCATCGACAGTTTTCTCTCCTACTTTCTGCCGCCAAGAACCAGGGCCTTATCTTTCAAACCAAGGTTAATCATGCAGCAAGCGGAGGTCTAAGGAACAATGGACTGGAAATAAGCCCCTCGCCATGAACTTGGGGAGCCACTTAACACCCTTGGGGCTCGCCTTATTAAGTTGTAACATTTGGAAGAAGAGTCATTGTTCTCCTAAGTCCTTCCAACAATAAATAACTTAACCCAACATCTCCTCTGGAAATCAGAATAAGGGTTCAAAAATCTGACCATCCTCTAGCATTCACTCCCCCAACTAGAACAACCTGTCTTACTTTTTTACCTCTCTGAGCTGTTCCTATTTCTGGGAGCTTTGACTGACATCAAGAGTAAATCAATCCATATTCTTTTATCCACTGGCTTAGACAATTCTGGACAAAGCACATATTTTTCATGTGTCTCATTCTAATTGCTGAAATCACTTGCCAAACTCTCTATTTTGTAGCTGTGTCATAATGAACAAAATTTCCGTCTCTTTTGTAAGAAGACCCCCAGATACCATGTCTATAGTCCAACACAAGCTATTACCATGGGTGCTTCTGGGGCTTTCTGTGGACTTTGGTTACTATAAGGAGATAAAAGGAAAAGACTCATCGGGGTCTCAGACTCTGGGAGTTAGGGTCCCCATGAAGGGCAGAGGGGCCTGATCCAGGGGGCTGAGGGCTGATGAGCTGAGGGTCCCTTGTGCCTCTCCCAGCTTCCCCCACTTCCTGTCTCCTTTTGGAGCTCTGAGCAGAGTGAATGAGCGGAGCACATCACTGTAGCTCTGATGGCAGTGTCTAGTGTTCGCTTCACGCATTTTGTTAAACTTTCATTTCTTGCCAGCTGGAAATAGGCATATGTAAGAGATGAAGATAAAGTGATGGCCAAAGCAGGACTTGGTCGGGAGAAGAGCTTATAGCCCTGTGTGGAAGACGGCGGTACAGGCCGTCAGAATACACATGATCTGTGCTAGTTACAAGTTAGGCACAAGATCCTCCAAGATGACAGGGAAAGGACAGCTGTCTCACTGGGGGCCATAGTGGATCATGGAAGTCTTCCTGGAAGAGGTGTTACGTTGAGAGGCCCCCTTCATTCATCCACCTTTAGAGGGCGCAGCTGTAGAAATGTAAGTGGCTCCCACAGTCCCCACCCCTGCTGTGGTACCCAAATTATCCCAGCCCCTTGAGCACGGACAGAATGCGAGCCTTCCTTCTCCAACGGCATATAGCAAAGGCGAGGGGATGGCGTTCTCTTGATTTGGTTGCATTGTATAAGACCTACAGACTGAAGAGAGAGACTCTCATGCTGGCTTTGAAGAAACAAGAGGCTGTGATGCAAACTGCTCAGGGGGAGGGCCACAAGGCAGGTGACCTCTAGAAGCTGAGGACTTCCATCTTACAACCAGAAGGAATGGAATTCTGCGACCTCAGGAGCTTGGAAGAGGCGCCCTGGCTCCAGGAAGGGATGTAGCGGCCAAAACCATAACTGCAGCCTCGTGAGACTGAGCAGAAGACCCAGGAAAGTGGGTCACAGGGACCCTGAGATAATAAATGTGCGTGTGGTTTCAAGCTTCTAGTTTGTGATATTAGAAAACCAACATGGTACTGCTGACTTTCATAGCTGCAGAGCTCTAACTCTGACACTCAGGTGTCACATACACACCTGAAGTTTCAGGGAATGACCAGGTTATACACAAACAGTTCAGTATCTCAGAATTTAGAAGTAACAGTCACACCTCCTGAATACAGGTGACGGCCGTAAGAGCTGATGATCTAGGACCCTTTACAATAGGCCCAGCCTGATAGCCCAGGCCCTCGACCTCAGTTCTGCAAGTTTGTATATTATGGTGAGTCCTTATGGGTGAGGCACGACAATATTTGTCTTTTTGTTTCTGACATTTCTTTCAACATACTGTCCTCAAATTTCATTCACCTAGCCGCATATCTCACAACTTCATCCCTTTTTGCAGCTGCTCAGCGGTCCACTGTATGTACCAAAACAATTCCCTTTCCATTCCCGTCATGATGCACACAGGCCACCTCCATCCATGGTGAACCGTGAATATTTACTGCCACCATAAACACCAGTGTCCAAATATCCCTTCGTGTCCCCCTCTCAGCTCCTCCAGGTACACACTAAGCAACGGGCTTGCAGGATCCTATGGCAGCCCCACCCCCTGGTCCCCTGTAAACCTCCATGCTGCTCTCCAGAGGGGCTCCACCTCTCAACTTCCCTACAATAGTGAATAGGTACATCCTTTTCTCCACATTTTCTCTAGCACTTGTTTCTCTGTTCATTTTTTAACAGTTTTATTCACATATCATACCTAGGTAAAAAAATCAGTGGTTCCTGGTATAATCATATAGCCATTCCTTTACCACCATAATCTCTATGAAGACATTTCCATTTCTTCCATAAAGAATCCCATATCCCTCCCCCACCCCATATCCCCTGCTGGTTGACATTTAGTTTTGGCATTTTGCGTTTGTTACATTCAGTGGAAGCATATTACAATGTTACTGTTGACTATAGACCTTCGTGCAAAAACATTCTTATATTTGTACATTTAACCACCATCATTGTCTACTCTAGTCAGTATTAGCCCATTCAGCCACTGTTAAAAATGTTGAAAAAGTGATCAGCCTTCGACTGGAGATAGGAATGAAGCTGATCTGTATAGGGCTACGGTAAATCAGAATACAGAGTAAAGGATGATATAGTCCATATATTAAGACCTCATCTTCTGCATGAGACCAAAGGAAGAGATGTTTATTTGGTGCAAAATGTATATTTTGGGTAGTGCATTATCTAATTTAACATGCGTGGTCAGTTTATTCGAATACCATAATTACATGGAATCCTAAATAGGGTGTGAGATCTTGTTGGTTTGTCCAGTTAGTATGTTGCCCCTATACATCCCAGAGTACTTTAGACAGAGAACCATAATGTGAAGTCCCCTTGGTGGACTGGGGAGAAAGAAGAAGAATATTTGGAGAATTTCTGATATTCTCACAAGCAGTTGGGTCAACCCAATCAATAGGCTGAGCTTGATCTTGGGGTTCGCCCCTATGAAACTTATTCCTGCAAAGGGTAGGTTAAGCTTACTTTTATAAGTATGCATAAGTGTGACTCCCAGAGAACCTCTTTTGTTGCTCAGATGTGGCCTCTCTCACGAAGCCAACTTGCCAGGTATACTCCCTGCATTCCCCCCTACATGGAACATGACTCCTAGGTGTGTAAATCTCACTGCCAACATGGAACAGAACTCCCAGGATAAGCCAGGACCTGGCATCATGGGATCGAGAGAGCCTTCTTGACCAAAAGGAGGAAGAGAAAGATGAGATAAAATAAAGTGTCAGTGGCTGAGAGATTTCAAACAGAGTCGAGTGGTTATCCTGGAGGTTATTCTTATGCATTATATAAATATCCCTTTTTAGTTTATGGAGTGGCTGGAGGAAAGTACCTGAAACTATAGAGCTGTGTTCAGTAGCCTTGATTTTTGTAGACGATTGTATAATGTGACTGTGTGATTGTGAAAACCCTGTGTCTGATGCTCCTTTTATCTAGGGTATGAACAGATGAGTAAAAAAAAATGGATAAAAATAAATAAATAATAGGGGGGACAAAGGTTAAAATAAATTGGGTAGATGGAAATACTAGTGGTCAATGAGAGGGGTAGAGGGTATAGTATGTATGAGTTTTTTCTTTTTTCATTTTTTTTTTTCTGGAGAGGTGCAAATGTTCTAAAAATGATCATGGTGATGAATACACAAGTATGTGATGATACTGAGAGCCTCTCACTGACTGTGCACCAAACATGGACTGTACGTATGTGAAAATTTGTCAATAAAAATATTTTTTTAAAAGTGGATCTGCCAGGACAAACACACGCTGAGCAGCACCTCAGGAGGTGAGCACAAGCTCTGCCTGAGGCAGTAGCCACAGGGAATTGCTTCTGGTCTTCTGGTCCACGGAGGCTCCTGTGGTATTGGGCAAAATCCAGTGAAAAGACCCTGACCACAGAGGGTTAGCGGGTGTGAGAGGACGGATGCCCACCCTCCCTCAGGACCTGTGGCTTCATCCCCCTCACTGGTGCCATTAAAACCTGCTGGTTGTCTTCTTGACCAAAAAGGGGAAGAGAGAAATGAGACAAAATAAAGTGTCAGTGGCTGAGAGATTCCAAACAGAGTCGAGAGGTTATCCTGGAGGTTACTCTTATGCATTAAGTAGATATCACCTTGTTGTTCAAGATGTAATGGAGAGGCTGGAGGGAACTGCCTGAAAATGTAGAGCTGTGTTCCAGTAGCCATGTTTCTTGATGATGATTGTATAATGATATAGCTTTCACAATGTGACTGTGTGATTGTGAAAACCTTGTGTCTGATGCTCCTTTTATCTACCTTGTCAACAGACAAGTAGAACATATGGAATAAAAATAAATAATAGGGGGAACAAATGTTAAAATAAATTTAGATTGACATGCTGGTGATCGGAGAGGGGGAGGGGTAAGGGGTATGGTATGGTATGTATGAATTTTTTCTGTTTTCTTTTTCTTTCTTTTTCTGAATAGATGCAAATGTTCCAAGAAAAGATCATGATGATGAATATGCAACTATGTGATGATACTGTGAATTACTGATTATATATGTAGAACAGAATGATCAAAAGTTAGAATGTTTGTGTTTGGTCGGGGTTTTTTGGTACTTTAAAAAAAGTTAAAAAATTAATAATAAATAAATAAATAAATAACTGTTGGTTGTACCCCCAGAAGTAGGATCCACCCCCTCTGACGGCTAATTTATTCCTCATTCCTGGACTACAAATGACGGACTCGTTGTCCTTGCCAGATCCCTGAGAGCCAACAGAGGTGTCCCCTCGGCAGCAGGACAAGCCACGTCCTCCACTCGCTCCTTCCCAGGTTTCCAGGCCCCGTCCCCAGGTTTCTGGAGCCCCTCTCCCCTTCCCAGCAGGACCCCACGGTGCCAGCAGGTGTGCCCGCCGAAGCTGACACCACATCCTCTGGAGCTGCCACCAGCCGAGCCCGCACCCAAGACTCTCCTGCTCCCCAGAGAAATGGCCTTCCCTCGGCCCCACCCTCTGTACCCCACAGAACCCCACTTTCACAGGATCTGAGGAGACGAGCTCCACAGCCTGCTGGCTAAGTGCCTCTTTCCAGATGCCTCCCCGGACAGCAGCACCCAGCAGGCGTGCCCCCACGCCCTTCCCCGGAGCCCGTGCTGCAGTCCTCCCCCATCTCCGTCCTCTGAGCAGGCTGCCTGGGGCTTCCAGCTGCCCTCGCCCCGACCAGCGTTGCCTCCCGGGGGCAGGAGAGGAGACAGGGGGGCAGAACTGCTTCCTCCCGTTAGACTAAAAATGTGAGGAACTCACAAGGCAAAGCTAGCTAAGAAACTGACAAAAACGTTCTTAAATCATCTGAAATTCCCCCAAAGCTTCCCATACTCGGTAAAGGAAATGTGGTTTTTTTCTTTTAACTTCCCTAAGTGTTCAACATTTTCTCCCCCTGCTCTCTGACCTACAAAATGCAGCCCCAGCACTGGGGAGAGTTTTCTCTTCATCTCTGCTCTCTCCATGACAGCATCTGCCCAGGACCACACAAACGCATGGCATGGCGATAGTAGGATGGTGTGGTGGAAAACATACCCTACTGCAAAGTGGGCTGCAGTTAGCAGTGCAATTACAACTGTAATAAAGGTACCACACTACTGCAAGGTGTTAATAACAGTATACAGGATAGGATTTATATGTTTTTTCTGTAATTCTCTAATTAAAAAATTAAATTAAAAGAAATCTGCCCAAGTAAGACCCCAGCTTAATCCCCTCCTCCAGGAGTTGGGAGGCTGATGGAGCTAAGGGGGATAAAGGACGCAGAGCTTGGAGGGAGCCCCAGAAAGCGCCCTCAGGGTGGAGCCTGGGTTGCAGCAGAGTGAGGCAGGGGCTTTGCTCAGGTAGAGCAAGCATCACTTGCCCTGGATGCCCTCGCAGCCCCATCACCCAACAACTTCCATCAGCAGCCCACCTCCATCCTGGGTCCTCTCCACAGCTCCTGCGGAAAACAGGGCAGGACATGCGTGTGGAAGCAGGGGCAGGGCAGGGGGTAGACAGCAGAGAAGGCAAAGGAGATGCTGGCCCCAGGGAAGGGAACTTGAGCCGGGTCTGCGGCTTGCCATGTGAGTCCGTCCTTGCTGGGGCTTGGGCAGGACGAAGGTGTGTCCTGGACAAGCCTTGGAAACCTAGACTTCCAAGGCTGTACGGCCCAATGTGCCCTGTCCTGGGGTCTCTGGGAATGAGACAGACATGCTGATGATGGAAGCTGACCCTTATACCCTCACTGCATGGAGTTGAATCTACCTCCTCTAACAGCTCATTTTATTAAGTCCCCTGATAGACTTTCTCTTGTATAACTGGTCAATTCTTCACCAAACCTTGCTTAAGCATCCGTATGGGCCAGACCCTAGGTCAGTAATGAAGATGAAAGAGTATTGAGGGGCCTGCTGTGGAGTAGGGCACTGCGTGAAACCGGAGACAGCCACGCACACAGCCATGGCCTCCCACAGGGGTGGGAGACTCGAGCCGTGGGGAGCATGTGGGGGTCTTCAGGGGTGACCTCTCCTGACTGAAAAGGCCATCAGGAAGGTCTGTGTGAAGGCAAGTGCTCAAGCTGAAACCAGGAGGTGAAAAAATAAGGCAATCAGAAAAGGGAGGGAGGACATATCAGCCAGAAGAGCAGTTGCAAGGCTATTAAAAGAATATTGTTCCATCTCCTCATTCGCAATAAGCATTAAAGGATGGGTGAGTAAGATGTGCTGGGTGGCGCATGGGCACAGAGGGCACAGATGGACTATCAGGGGAGGGAGGGAGAGTAGGAAATACACAGCAACAAATATGGGAGGACAATCTCAGAACGAGGTTTGAAAAGCAACTAACCGCCTGGGAGGGTCAGATAAATCATGCCAAGACAGAAGTTTAAAGTTGGGGGAGGAGGGTGGAGTGCAGGACTGGCAGAAAGAATCAGAAAGAATGCACAGTTCTAACAGAGCCCAGCACACTTGGGGGGCTCCGAGTGGGCCCCAGCATCTGTGACAGCAAACCAAGCTGAACAATCAGATTTGTGGGGTATCATAGAGCCAATGGACTCATCTTAAATTCTCTGGTAAAATTAGATTTCATCTTGTAAAAATTACTGCGGCAGCCGGGCGCAGGATGAGTTAGAGGTGGGGAGACCTGGCATGACGAGAGCCTCAATGAAGGAAACAACAGGGGCTGGGAGGGGCGACAGGGGTCCTGGCTTGAGAGAGATTCACACAGGGACCCCAGCGCCAACCTGGGACAGGAGCCTGGGGTAGGAAGCAGACCTGCAGGTCTGGGGTGAGGCTAAGTGGAGGCACTTACGTGAACGGCCCATTTCTGTCCTAGAAGTCTTGGTGGGCGTGTATTACTCACAGGGTGGGGGTCACAGGAGGCGTGTGGGAGGGAACGCAAGGAAGGTGTGGGTTCCGATTCTGCCTTGCCTGTTTGAGGTTCTAATGGAAGTTGTTGTTTGGACCCAAGGAGGGAGCATGTGGGCTTTGGAATTCTTTGCGGAGGCGTCAGCTGCGGCGGTGGTGGAGAATGAGATGCGCAGTAAGCGGAGAAAGTGAAGACAGCCCGAGGAAACAACAAGAAAAGATCCAGCTGAGAGCCCGAGTCTGTACAGGAGACTCAGCTGAGGCCAGAGAAGAGGAGGATATCCAGGTCTTAGGGGCCCCGTAGGAGGAGAGGGTTACAGAGAGGATGCGGCAGTGGAGTCAACTAGAGCAGACACTGGGCTCTGGAGCATGTCCCTCCTGGACAGATAATGAAACAAGCACAAATGCACAGATATCAGGGGGAAATCATCAACAGCCATGAAACAGTGAAAGAGGAGAATATATGAGTGTTTTCCACATACCTCATATAGACCACAGGAGAGAAAACGCTGGTTCCCAAAGCTGTTTAAAATCCTGTCCAAGAGGGCCATCCAGAGTAGGTTTGTCATCCCAGCAGGGAGAACTGCCACATGTCTACACACAGGAAAAGGGGCATAAGCAACTAGAAAAGAGATGTATCTGCAAATACTGAAGGACTGCAAACCAAAATGCCAGCACACAGCGGGAAGGGGACATGTCCTTTGAAGATGGAGAAAACATTCAAGGTCCTCACAAGAGAAAAGATCAGCTTTAAGCAACTGCTAAATCCAGAAAGTTCTTATATAACCTCAGAACAGTATCAGTCAGTTCTGCCCCCTCCCTCCCCC
>PVIY010058403.1:0-12473 GCA_004026745.1 Myrmecophaga tridactyla | reverse complement strand
CCATAGTGAATCCCAGAGAATTCATCCACCCTGTTCTTGGCCCAGGGGAAAGCCCTGGCTTCCTACACAGGGACCCAATTTTCTTTTCCTTCATTATTCCAATATAACTCTTATCAAATAGCAGGATTTCTTATTCAATAGCTCAAACTGATTGCACAACCCAGAACTTCCAAATAAAGCCCGCTGTTGTTCTAAAAACGTTCTTATTTTTAGTTAATGAGCACAAAGTGAAACTTCTTGCTGTGACTCCAGGGACTAACTAGCATTGAATCAGATGCTTCCTAAGCTGTCAGACTCAATCTATCAACCCACCAGTTGTCTAAGCCAGATGTCTTGCTCTGATTGCTTACACCAGAAGATTTTTACTTAAATAATACTACCTGTAAAATAATAGCCATAGAAGAAATATCACAGACAAATGATTGCTTGTTCAAGGTTAAGAAAGACTAAAGAAATTGCTAGAAATTTTGAATGTTTCAAGATGTTATTGAGCAGAAGGTAGAACAAATTTCTGGAGAGTTCTCTACAGGAACTTTTATAGCCTGGGTAAACCTACTCCTTTATTGTCACTCATTTTTTCCTAAATAGAAAATTATATTCTGGTAATTCTCTTTTAATGGGAATCATCAGAATCAAGATATATTTACTTACTGACTCTGGCCTCTAGGATACAAACCGAGTGGAATAATCCTCCCTAAATTCTCTAATATTTATTGTCTCTTCAGATCAGCTCTTTAGGTTACCTCCTTCCCCCTTCCCTCATTCCATCTATTCATGCCTAACCTGTGACTCCAGGGACTACCTAGCATTGAATCAGATGCTTCCTAAGCTGTCACCCCACAAGCATAACAACAGGAATTTAAAATAAGAATTTAATTGTGAGGTAGACTGGCAAGGAGAAAGGAGGCAATCTCAAGTCTGTCTCCTTGTTATAAGAACCAAAGGAGATATTTAGGATGGAATCTAATGGGGTGGGACAGTTTTTGAGATCCAGGTTGATGTAAGTGATGGTTAGTTTCTGGTGTCAACTTGGCCATGCAATTATGACCAGTGGTCTGTTCAGGCAAGCACTAGCCTGACCATTGCTGCAAGGATATTTCATGGCTGGTTGATAAACCAGGAGGCTGGTGTATTAAATCATCAGTCAGCTGGTTGCATCTGTGGCCAATTGCATCTCTGAAGAACTGAGGAATGTCCCCCACAAAAAAATCATCCAATCAACTGAGGCTTTTAAGGGATAGGAGAAACTCTTTCACAGCTTCTTCAGCCAGTGAACTTCTCCTATGAAGTGTATACAGACACTTCATCAGAGCCGTCTGCTTCACAGTCTGCCTTATAGATTTTGGACTCTTCCATTCCCACAGTTGCATGAGACAGCTTTAAAATATCTCATATTTACAGATCTTTCCTGCTGGTTCTGTTTCTCTAAGGAACCTTGACTAACACAGCTTAGTAAGGAGAGTGGGATGTTTCTTGAGGAAAAGAATCTAAAGAATTGGTTTTTCCAATTGGTTTTCTAGTCTGACTAGATTAAAAGGCCCTAATGACTGTTCCCCCTAATCAAGATGGTACTGACCATCCATGGAGTCGATTGGTGAAAGAGATACTCAAAATATCATTATTAGATTATGCCAAATGTTTGCTTATATGAGGCAAGGCTATGGCTGAGAATGTTTTTGACACCTTTATGGAGTTTTGTGAGGTATAATGATGTTGTCTGGTTGTCTCAAAAATAAATTTGTGAGACTAATTCCTTCATCCCTGAAGAGCTCTGTAGATACCTTCTCTGTAGGTCAGATATTACTGTTGGAACTACAGTTGTTTTGGCTAGAATTTTTAAACACAGTGGGATAATTGGATCCTGAGTTGGTTGATACCAACTGGTGACAGTTAATCACCATAGAGAAAGTGAGTGTGGTCATCATAACGGACAGCAGACTCAAAGCAGCAGTCAAAATAATCTGACTCACAGAAACTTGTGGCATTGGCTAGTGGAATTCCAAAATTACCACATACTCAATACCAATTTGTAATAAACACATGAAGAAATGTATGTTGGTAGATATTTGATATGATATTTCCTGTGGCTCAGTGATATATTTGAATAAACGCTTTTGTGAAGTTTTCCTTCCAACAATAAGTGGCTAAATTTTATAACTTTCCCATGTATGTGGAAAGTTAACATAACAAAACATATAATCTACTCATTTATGTGCTTAATGAAGTGACAATCATAATTGAATATAAATAAAGTAGCTAACAAGAGCAAAAAATTAGTACATATAAAATTGAGCTTGGAGATCACTTTAATTTAAGCATTAAAGTAGGAGGGTTTTTATTTTTTCTTTACATAAGGCTGTTTGGCCACTGTTTTTATTTGGTGTGTACAGAGTTTTAATGAAGTCAATAATATAAATAATAACTCAAATTATTAAGATTTTCATTTGGAGCTTTATAAGGGTCATACCTAGGGGCTATCACCCAGTCCTCACCTTCTCACCCACCCCTTTTTCTATTGTATGCAGATGTTTCAACCTGGTTCCATTCCACTCATGGGAGGCAATAGGTCTAAGGAAATGATCTGACCATATCTTAACCCTGAAACTGGGAACAAGTAGCCCCTGCTGCTTCTCAAGATGGGAACTCTCCATGACAGGGCCCCCTCCTATTGGAGTTGTAAAAATCCACATTCTCTGGGCAATGCAGAATTGACTCTACCTTCCAACAGGAAATGGTGTGTGTGGAACTGCCATCCATTGACTCTGACAAATAGTTGGCCTCCCTGGGAGACCCACCATTATGGGATCTCTTCCCTTGATTTTAGTGCCTTTGTATCATGTATGTAATCAAGTGGTCATTTGGTGAAAGGTTCTGAGCAGGTGCATATGAGCATGTGCCTGCACCTATGTTCCTAGGACACAACACATATAAATTCACTCCATATAAGAGTAAGACTTTCCAAAGATACAAATGCTTTTTACATTTGTAAAAATGTAATTTAATCATTTTTAAATGTTTTTTAAGTATTTGGCTCATACCTGAATACTATATAAGGCCCAATAACACTTACCAATAAGCTCCAATTCTGATATATCAAATTCAATTTGCATAACAACAATAATAATACTGCAATTAAATGGACAGACTCTGTAATTAGAGAACTAATTGACATCTTCAATGTAGGGTGACAAAATATCACTAGAATCAAATAGAAACAACCACTGAACATTCTTAATAGCATGATGTCAAATCAGTATTCCACAAGAAAGTCTTAAAATAATTCGGTCTTTAACCATTTCAATTTGATAAACTTTATTTTTGGATTTTGAATTATTCAAAATATTACTTGAAATTGAAATACAGCTGAACTATATTTCATTAGATTAAAGCATATGCACTCACCATTCTCAAAATGCCTTGAAAATAATTGAATAAATTATTTTAAAAAAAAGCAGGTATCCTACTAGCTTGTACACAGGTGTGTGCCAGAGATGAATTAGTCCAAACTAAATATGAAATGTGGGAAGGGCTGAAGAAAAACTAGAGAGATGATATGAAGCAGGGATCAAGAAGGAAAGGTAAAAACATGGTGAGAGAGTGATTGAGGAAGAGAGACAGGAGATTTAGCATCTCAGAGTCTGATTAAAGATCTTGTGGAAAAGAAACATGAATAATGCAGACATTTCAAATGATGTAAACTCACCCTTCTTGCCTCTAAGGAAAATTCAGTAGGACTACATTGCTTGCACATATACATATGACTGAGACAAGGCACTAACTTTTTCCTACCTCAATATCCTTATCTGTATAGTATACTTGACTCATATTTTGTATCACAAATGAGATACTATTAGTTGTGTTTACTCAATATCTGGTAAGCAATAAAACCTTTTGAAATATTGCTATATGTATTGTTATTAAACAGGTAAAGAAATAAAATGCCCAAACAATCATTATTTAGACTACTAAAGTCTAAATAAGGAATATAATTTTCATATGTAGAAAATCAGTATTACCATAACTATTAAAATATGTTGAGTAAATATTTTCAGTGACCATTTTAATCTTATGTCAATTACAAACCATTAAACTCCTATGTTTCTTTATACTACTACAGACAACTTCAAAGTTTTGCTCATTCTTCCTATTTCTTTGGCCTCACTTTCAAAAGTTTTCATCATTCAGTTCAATCAATGACCCATATTTCTGGCATCCAATGAACACATACATAAGAGAGGATAGGGGCTGAATTTCTAAAACTTAAATGAGGACACCTTATGCAGTTATTGAAAACTCAAATGCCACATCCTACTACAAACAAATACCACTGTGTCACATGATTTATACATTTGTCTCATTGTCCTCAATAATCACAGTTTCTTAAAAATACTTAAAGAAAAGATCACTATCAATGATTCTTCGGTATTTTTTAATGATGTCTCTTCTTGGCAAACTTTGCTTACTTAATAAATTCCCCTGAGCCATAAGGAGAGATGCAAATAAAATAAATCCAGTTCCATTTGTATGAGATACACAGGGAACAACAGTCCTCATTTTATATTTTTCAAAGCAACATTGGCAGGCTCCATCTGAAACCTAAGGAATATATTACTCTTTTCTCAGTAATATATAATCACAGGATAATATTTATTTAAAATGCCTGAATGAATTAAAATAAAACATTTTAATCAATTTTTTGTATATTGTATGAAAAACAGGAAAAAGGTATTGTGTTAGTACATGGAGCTTTGGTGAAAAAGGAAAACCAGGAATGAGCTGAGTTATATTAAAATATTCAACCAATTTTAAAATATTAGGAATGCAGAATAGTGTGGATCAAATATGATGAGTATAGAAGTAAGCCAAACTATAAGCTCTGAGAACTAAAGAAAGTTTAGTCATCATACTTGTTTTGAGAATACAACGTGGGGTTAATAAAGTATTAACTCAGCTAATCAGCTCTAGAATTATATGAATGTTTAGGCAGTCAGTACAAATTCAGACTAAATCATCAAGAAGAACAGGAAGTAAGTAAATGTATTATTCTTTGATATGTTTATGTATTTCATTTTTTTCAAACATGATAAAATATTATTTGCTCTATTGTTTTGGACTTAAATTCCTTTGGATATTGATAAATAAATGTTTACTGCCAAGATCACTGTTAAGGCATCCCAAAGCAGGAGCACAGCAATAAGTATTGTATTCTAAATTTATATTTTTCTAAATTTAAAGTTATGCTCTGATGAAAATAGGTTTTTAAGAAAGACAAACCCTATATGAAAGATTGTTAAACAGTAAATGTTATTTTTTATTAGAAAAGTAGGTTTACAGAAAAATCATGTATAAAATACAGTTCCCATATGCAGCCCTTTTATCAAAACATTATGTTAGTTTGGTATTTCTAACAATTCATGAAAGGGCATTTTTATAAGTGTACTATTAATTGTAGTCCATTATTTAGGGTTCACTGCTTATGAGCATTTAAAAAAAATTTGTTCTAATAAAATACATGCAAGTTAAATTCCTCTTGTAGCCACATTCACATATATAATTCAGGGTATAATCATGCTCACAGTGTTGTGCTATGATCACCACCAGTGATTACCCAAACTTTATGATCAACCCAAATAGAAACTGCAGAATAAAAGCATTAACACCTCATTCCTACCCTACCCCAACCCCAGTAACCTGTATTCGAGATTCTCTATGAATTTGCTTCTGTAAATTATTTCATATCAGTGAGACCACAGAAATGTTATTTTGACCATCTATTTGTTTATTATAACAATACTGCTCCACTGTACAAATTAAACTTTTTCTATACAATGATCTGCTTTAGTATAGGGAACTTCTCTTTCTTATCCTTTTATCTTTTATCAGAAAAGGAGAAAAAATATACTCCTTCCACATGCATATGCATGTAAGCCTGTCTGGTCTGTGTGATAGTATCAATTTAACCCTTACTTAATAAGAGAGAATGTCAAAGCATCATTCTCACAGATAAAAATGCAATTTCTAAAGTGATATCATTACTAGATGACAACTTGTTTAACCTTCTGAAAATTTCCTAAACTACCTGGTCTGAGTTTCCCCAATATAAAATGTGGAATTAAGACTGAATAGTATCTGCAGTCCTTTCAAACACAGTACTTAGATTTTCTAGACTGTAAATTCTCCTTTATAATATGAGGAAAAGAAGAAAATCTCAATCAGAACATTTTCATGTCTTATAAAAGGAACTCAATCCTTTAAGAATAATTGGATGCTTAATTTTCAAATAAACATGAGAAGAGCTGGCTTTTTTAAAAATGTTAGTAACAGAATTTTTTTATCCATGGTTAGTATGTTAGGATACTTTCAAGGAAGAGTCATTGATATTTATTCATTTTTTGTATTAACATCAGGTAACAGAGTGCTTAGCGTGGATTGCTGAAAAATAACATGCATTGTTTGATTTCACAGATTAATTATCATGGATATCTAAACAATTTCATCATCTTCTTTTCTAATGAAAAAAATATATGTATATAAAATACATATGTCAGCAATGAGAAACCACACAGCACCCAGGGAATTCATTCTTCTAGGGCTATCAGATGACCCTGAGCTTCAGGTTGCAATTTTTCTCTTTTTAATGATCTTGTATATATTAAGCATCACTGGAAATGTAACCATCATCACCCTCACCTTAGTGGAACCCATCTGCAGGTTCCTATGTATTTCTTCCTCAGGAACTTCTCTGTATTAGAATATCATTCACAACTGTCTGTATCCCTTGATTCCTCAACATGAATGTCACCAGAGACAAAACAATTTCATACAGTATTTGTATAGCTCAGCTATTTTTCTCCATCTTCATCAGTGTAACTGAATTCTACCTTCTAACTGCCATGTCCTGTGACCACTATGTGGTCATCTGCAAACCCCTGCATTACACAACTATCATGAGCAAGAGAGTCTGCATGCTGCTTGTATTTTGTGCTTGGCTGGCAGGATTTCTAAATATTTTCCCACCAATTATTTTATTTCTCCAGTTAGATTACTGTGGCTCCAATGTCATTGATCACTTTGCTTGTGATTATTTCCCTCTCTTACAATTATCCTATTCAGACATGAGGCTCGTGGAAGTGATTGGTTTTTATTCTGCAATAGAGATTCTACTTTTCACTTTAGCATTAATAATTCTCTCCTACATGTTCATCATTAGAACAATCTTGAAACTCCCTTCTGCCAGTCAGAGGAAAAAGGCATTTTCCACATGTTCCTCTCACATGATTGTCATTTCAATCTCTTATGGAAGCTGCATATTCATGTACACCAACCCTTCAGCCACAGAAAGGACATCCTTGATCAAAGGAGTGGCCATTCTCAATACTTCTGTTGCTCCTATGATAAACCCATTTATATATACTCTGAGGAACCAGCAAGTGAAGCAAGCCTTTAAGGACAGTTTCCAAAAGATTAAGTTTTTCTCTTTTAAATTAAAGTATTAGTAGTATGAAATGAATAAAGTTCTTGTTAATGCTTTCTGTTATGTATGTCTTCCTAAATCTGTTTGCTGCACTTCAATTTTGTTTTATTCCTTTTTCCATTTCCATATTAAAATTCTTCCCACTTTGTGCTCAATGCGTTTGATTCTGCTGAATATTTTCTATGAATATTTCACAAATTCATATATTTTATTCAAATGAATTTGAATGAAGTAAACAAATCTGGGTTTAGGATTATGGACTTGAATAGAAGTGGTTTTCTTGGTAAGAGACATGGGGATTTATTGTTATAGAAAGTGTGTCAAAATCAGTATGGACTTTTATACTTCTTTCAAGGTAATAGAAATAAATGTTATTAGGTAATGACCACTCCACTTAGCATTTCCATAAAATCAAATAATCACAACACAAGAGGGGTAGGATAATGTGTAAATATCTACATAAATGTTTTTAAAGGTTTAGAAAATCACTTATTCAGATTTTAAAACATATTCATAATAATGGTGATAATAATGAGAAGGGGGAGGAAAAGGAACTAGAGGAGCTGAAAACAAAGTAGCCTTCTTTTCAGCATAACTGTGTTCCAAACCTGTAGTTGTATTCTATGCATTTGACATTGAACCCTTTCAAAAACTTTCTGTGGTACCTAAAGTGAGGCACCCCCACAGGAACAGAGGCTGAATGCAATGGAGCCCAGAAGCAAGGGCCTGGCAAGGGACCGTTGTGCCTTCCAGCTGACAGAGGTTTCCCAGACACATTGGCCTTTCTTGAATTGAGGTATCTGGATGCCTTAGTTTGAACATTTTTCATAAGCATTGAACTGTAAAGTTGTAAAGTTTGACACACTTTCTAAATTCCACTTATAAAGCCACTCCGGGTGTGGTGTATCACATTCTGCCAGCTTTCAAACTGAGAAAGCACCCTTCCTGACCCCCTTAAAGGACCCTTGGACCTGCTCTGCACCCAATTCAGGGTTCCTTGACCCTGTTTTGGCTGAGAGAAATCAACTTAGAAAAATCTTCTCTGTGGTAATTATCCCCCAAGAATTTGCCCTCCAGGCATAAGCAGTGTGAGACAATGAAAGGAGTGTAAGAAAATAGAGAAGTGAAGAGTCTAGAACAATAGCCTGCTGGCTTCAGATACACAGGAGAGGGTGGTTTGTCCTCTGGGAAAAAGAGGGGCAATCAAATTTTTTTAAATAGGAGAACTCCAATACTGCTGGGACAAAGAAACAGGCTCAGAAAGAGAGCCTGATGCATTCACCTTGGGTATACTTTCCTAATAGGTCTGCTGAAGCTAAAGAAAAGCTCTGTCTTATCACTGGCAGATTACAAAACCAAGCAATGAACAAGTCAACAAATCAATCCCAGACTTATCATTCTTAAATATTAAAATGTGCACTGCAATAAATCAGTACAAGATGAAGAAATAGGAAATGTTGGCCCATCCAAGGAAAAGGTAAAAAATACAGAAAACACCAATGAATGAGACAGAAATGTGGACACACTGAACAAAACCTTTAATAATATGATCAAAAAACAATCATAGAGATGAAGGAAAGTGTAGAGAAAGGTCTCAGAAAACAATGAACATATGAGTATCTAAGTGAAGACATAGTAAATTATAAAGGGACTTTGTAGAACTATTTGAGTTGAAAACCACAGTAGCCAAAGTGAAAAAAGTCCAAGAGAGTTTAAAAAACAGAGTGGAGCTGGCAGAAGAGCCAGTGAAATTGAAGACAAGACACTTGAGTGATTCAGGTTGAGGAGCAGAAAGAAAAAGAAATATTTAAAGCAAAAACAGCCAAAGATAGCTAGGGGATGCAATCAAGTACACTTATATGTGTATTATGGGGTTTCCAGAAGAAGAAAGAGAGAAAGCATCAAAAGGAATAGTCAAAGAAATAATGATAGAGAATTTCAAAAACTTAGCAAAAGATGTGAATTTGTAATTCAAGAAGTTCAGAGAATACTGAACAGGATAAATATGAAGCAAAATACACTCCATCATAATTTTTACACTATCAAATGCAAAGTAAACGAACAAATTTTTTTAAAGCTACAAGAGAAAAGCAATGTATTATATATGAGAGTCCCAATAAGGTTGAGGACTGATTTCTCATGTAAAACCATGGAAGAAATGAGGCAATAGATTAAAATATTTACATTACTGAAGGAAAGCAAGTGCCAACCAAAAGTTTTATATCCAGCATGACTCTCTTTCAAAAATAAGGGATTTACCCTAGGCCCCTGTGAAACAGTGTAGATCATGATTACTGCCTCCATAAACACCAGTGTGCATATGTCTAATGACGTCCCTACTTTCAGTTTTTCCAAGTATATACGTGAAAAAGAAGTTTCAAGATCATATGGTGTATTGGCTTGAAACTGTTATGTTACATGCAAACAAAATATTTACATGTTACAAAATATTTTTATTGACAAATCATCACACACATATTGTACAACCAATGAATGGCTTATAATATCATAACATAATTGTGTATTCATCACTATGACCAGTTTTAGAATTCTTGCATCACTCCAGAAAAAGAAATAAAAGAAAAAATAAAAATTTATATATCCCATGCCCCTTACCCCACCCTCCCATTGAACACTAGTATTTCAATCTACCCAATTTATTTTACCTTTTATCCCCCCTGTTATTTACTTATTTTTAATCCATACTTTTTTACTCATCTGTCAATATCCAGGATAAGAGGAGTATCAGACACAAAGTTTTCACAATTACACAATCACATTATAAAAATCATATCACTATATAATCATCTTCAAGAATGGAGGCTACTGGAACACAGCTCAACAGTTTCAGGTAATTCCCTGCAGCCATTCCAATACACCATAAACTAAAAAGGGATATGTATATAATGTATAAGAATAACCTCCAAGATAAACTGTTGACACTGTTTGGAAGCTCTCAGCCACTAAACTTCATTTTATCTCATTTCTCTTTTCCCCCTTTCAGTCAAGAATACTTTCTCAATCTCAGGGTACCAGAACCCAGCTCATCCTTGGAGAACTGTACCACACTGTCATAGAGAGTGTCATGGTCAGGTTCAAGTGTCAACTTGGCCAAGTGGTGGTACCTGTTTGTCTGGTCAGGCAAGGGCTAGCCTGTCTGTTGCAATGAGGACATTTCATAAAATTAAGTCATGATCACATCAGCTACATCCACAGCTGATTCCATTTGTAATCAGCCAAGAGGAGTGTCTTCTGCAATGAGTGGTGCTTAATCTAGTCACTGGAATCCTTTTAAGGAGGATTCAGAATAAACAGGCTCTCTTCCTTCTTCAGCTGGCAAGCCTCTCCTGTGGAGTTCATCTAGACCCTCTACAGAATCATCAGCTTCACAGCCTGCCCTACAGATTTTGGACTCTGTGTTCCCATGGTCATGTGAGACACTTTTATAAATTTTATATTTGCGAGTGCTCCCTGTTGATTCTGTTTCTCTAGAGAACCCTAACTAATACAACTTGGTACCAAGAGTGGAGTGCCGCTGCTGCAGTTTGCAGATACCAAAAATGTTGGAACAGCTTTTTAAGTGGATAAAGGAAAGATTTTGCAGTTTGGAGGAGCTTGATAGAGAGGGCTTAGAATGCTTTGAAGAGACTGTTGGTAGAAATGTGGACTCTAAAGACACTTCTGATAAGTCCTTAGAAAGAAATGAGGCACATGTTATTGCAAACTGAAGGAAGGCAACCCTTGTTTTAAAATGGCAGATAATCTGGGAAAGTTGACTAATGGCTTTGGCTGGAAGGCAGATATTAAAAGCCATGAACTTGGATATTTAGTAGAAGAGATTTCCAAATTAAATGTGGAAAGTGCAGCTTGGTTTCTCCTCATAGTTCATAGTGAAATGTGACAGGAAAGAGATAAGCTGAGAACTGAACTCTTGGATAGAAAGAAACCAGAAATTGAAGTTCTGGAAAATTTTGAGCCTCCAGAAAGGGAGACCTGAGAGAAAAGTGCCCCACATGAGGATTTGACCAACTGTGGAACCAGCCAGCCATTTTGGAGAAAACCAGGCTCGGACATGGAGTTATCCTGGAAGGGTTTGTGGAAAATCCTTATGTCTGATGGGCATGATCCAAGGCTACTGCATAGAAAGCCAATGAGAGTACTCTGGGACCTGTATAAACAGAGCCACTGCCAGTTTGGACTGGGGGGTTCAGAGAAGGGACACATTGGAGAAAAATAACTTCAGAGGCAAATCCATTGAGGTCTAGAGTCAATAAGCCTTGGGCCAGAAGAGCAGACCCACCCAAGCACATAGAGAGGGTGGGTTTGCCCCAGAGACAGAGCATGGGCATCTCTCATTGCAGTAGAAGAATTAAGCCACCTCAGGCCTTGGAGAATGTGAAGCATATTCTTTGGAATTTAGAAAGAGCCTGGCTATCACCATATGGGTGGGATGAACATGTGCCCCAAAGATGGCAAAGAGCCCAGGTGCAGCCCCAATTCTTGGAGAGGGTGGAGCTGAGAAAAAGGTGGTTTCCCCAATGTCCCCCAAGGTTGTGTTCAGAGAAAGGCAGGCCTCTGTGTAGTCCCTTGGAAAGGGTGGGACTGCTACTTTCAGAAGCCCTGAAGATAAATGACTCTCAGACTTTGAAATCAAATGGACTTTGCCCTGTGGATTTTCGAGAATGTATGTGTCCAGTGACCCCTATGTTCTTTCCTCCCTATGGAAATGTGTATCTGTATCCCATGACTGTTCCTCCTTTGTATGTTGGCAGCAAGTAATTTGTTATGAGTTTTCAAAGTCCAGAGACAGAGGAGAATTTGACTGAGCACAGACCACATGTGTGCCTAACTTTGATGAGACTTTGTACTGGTTTTAACCTTGTATTGCATTTGATTGTTACCAAAATGCTTTAAAGTTTTCTGATATTGTGATAGAATTAATGTATTTTGTATATCAGAAAAACATTTCCTTTTTAGGGTCCAGAGGGTGCAATATGCT
>PVIY010058402.1:0-12474 GCA_004026745.1 Myrmecophaga tridactyla | reverse complement strand
GAGGGGTCAGAGGTGAGGTGAGGGGCGGTGGCGCTCACGGGACATGGGGTGGGGCGAAGGCGGTCTTGACAGCGCCGGCGTAGACGGCCAGGATGGAGAGCAGTACGCAGGCGAGGAAGACGAGCGCCAGCTTGTTGACGTACTTGACGCCCACGAAGACCACGGCGGCCATGAGGGCCAGCGCGCAGGAGCCGTAGACGCGCATGTTGTTGAGCAGTGCCGCGGCCTCCCCGTCCGCCCCGGGCGCCGTGAAGAGGGCCGCGCTCGGTGAGATGTAGGTCTGCGGGCGGACACGCTGCAGGGCACCCGCGGGACAGAGCCCCCCAGTGCCGCAGGGCCCCCCAATGCGACAGGGGCCCCAATGCCGCAGGGCCCCCCAGTGCCGCAGGGCCCCCCAATGCCACATCGACCCCAATGCCGCAGGGCCCCCCAATGCCACAGCGACCCCAATGCCGCAGGGCCCCCGAGTGCCGCAGGGCCCCCCAATGCCACAAGGCCCCCGACATTGCAGGGACCTCCAAGGCCGCAGGGCCCCCCAATGCCGCAGGGCCCCCCAATGCCACAGTGACCCCAATGCCACAGGGCTCCCAACATTGCAGGGACCCTCAAGGCTGCAGGGCTCCTCCCTGAGGCCACAGGGTCCCCCATACTGCAGAGCACCCCAATGCCACAGGGCCTCCTGAGGCCACAAGGTCCCCCAAATGCTGCAGGGCTCCCCAAATGCCGCAGGGCCCCCGACACTGTAGGGCATGGCCCAGAAGTGTGAACCACCAGGAGGGGACCCCAGGACCCTCTGCCCAGGGCTGGGGGAGGCCAGGAGGGGCCCCACCACCCCAACTTACCAGGAAGATCTCAATGGTCCCCAAAATGTACATGGCACCCGCGAAGGTCGTGCCCAGGTAGAAGCAGAGACCGACGGCGCCCCCAAACTCAGGCCCCAGAGCCCGCGAGATCATGTAGTAGGAGCCTCCGGCTGTGGGGGCCACATGGGGGACCCCATCAGCCCCAGGCCTGCCCCCTGCAGCACCTGAGGGCACCTCACACAGGCGCGGCCTGACAGGGGCCTCTGGCCACCCACGTGCTGGTACTCCTGTGGGCAGTGGGGCTTGGCGAGTACCCATGGCTACTGAGGTCCACACAGACGGCAGGAGAGCAGGAGAGTGCAACGGGAGTGGCCCCCACGGCCCAGCCCACCCGCAGGCTGAGCCCACAAAGCGCAGCGTGGCCCAGGTCGGGGAAACTTGGGGGGCCGCCTCTGCTCCTCAGGCACCAACTTCAAGGGCCACTCCAAGGCCACTCGAGGCAGCACCCTTGAGTTTGGGTACCGCCCCCAGCTTGCTGACACTCCAGACGCGGTCTCAGGGGTCCCAGAGCGAGGCCCCACCCTGCCTGTCCCCACGGGAACCTCAGGTGCAGGGCGAGGTGACGGCGTGGCCCCTGGGGGATGCAGAGGGGCCGCAGATGGCCAAGCCCCCAGCACATCCACACCTAGAGGGAGGCCAGAGGCCACCTGCACTGCAAGAGGGCAGGCCAGGACGAGCGCTCACCTGGAACCACGCCGTTGGTGGCAATGGCGCTCATGGAGATGGCGGTCAGCGTCGTCTGAAAGGGATGGTGTTTCAGGAAGGGCACAGGGGCCACCAGCCACAGCCCAGGGCAGCTACAGGGACTGGGGCATGAGGCCGAGGATGCCCAACTGACCCTCCCTTACCTGCCTGAACCCTAAAGGTGCACTCCTGCAAGTGACCCCAAGGCCAGCCAGCTCAGGGCCCTGCCCCTCAGGTGTGTTACCTGCTCGGGGATGTGACCCCACCCTGCTGCAGCTTAGTTCATGCCTAAGGACCTGAAGGGAGAGGCTGTGGGCACAGCCTCCCAGGGACCCCGTGTCCCTGTGACCCTCAAGCATAAAAGTCCTCAGTGGCCTGGTGGGAGCAGGGGGAGTGGCCTAGAGGAAGGCCAGAGGAGCTCCGGTTTTCCAGCAGTTTTGCTCCTTCGAGCCGGCAGGTCTCCCGGGAAGGGCAGAGAGTGAAGGCCCCCCGCGGCCCCGTGGCCCCCGCACTCACGCAGGCGCAGCACAGGGACACGATGAGCAGCGCCTCGAGCACGCCGGCGGCGCCCACGATCCAGGTGAGGCGCAGGAAGAGGATGACGCCTAGGATGTTCTGCAGGCAGGGCAGGTAGACGCCCACAAAGGTGCCCATTCTCGGGCCCTGCAAGACAGCGGCCGCCCGCGCGGCTCAGTCCTGAGCTCGGCCGGTGCCGCAAGGCAGGCCCGGGAGTCCAGGCCCCAGGGACGTGCCCAGGCGAGGGGCAGACAGAGAGCTCGCGCCCATTCGCGACGGCAGCGGGGGAAGGGGCTGCACCCTCGGGGCTCAGGGGCCGCACACCCGGGAGGGGCCCCAGGACAGAATCGCAGAAACGGGGGCTGGGCCCTGGGTCTCGGGGATGGCCTGAGGCCGCCCACCCTAAGCCGGCCAGGCCCGCGCCCAGGGGAGAGTGGCTTCGTGTGTCACCCGCCAAGTGTCCTTGCCACGAGTCACGTGCCGTGGAGGAGCCACACAGCAGGCCCCGTCGCGGGTCTCAGTGACAGAACCATCTAGAACAGGGCCAGAGGCACGGCCTGGAGGCCTGTGGCCGGGAGTCTGTGGGGGCGGGGCGGGCCGTACTTAAGAGGGTGGGGCCTCTGTGGGGGTGGGCCGTACTTAAGAGGGCGGGGCCTCTGCAGGGGCGGGCTGTACTTAACAGGGCGGGGCTCTGAGGGGGCGGGGCGGGGCTCCTGCAGGGGGAGAACCGTGAGGTGGCACGGGGAGGAGGTAACCACGTCAAGGCACGTCTCTGCTACCATAAAACGTTTAAAAAGAGGAGGATCTCGAGAAAAGAAAAAGATAAAAATAAAAAAGCAAAAAGAGAAGGATCTCCTAGGTCCCGCGCTGCGCGGACACCCGCCCCGCAGACCCTGGCCCACCCTGGCGCCCCGCCGGGGGCCCTCCTCGTCCTGCTCGTGCTCCACCACGCCCTGGCTCAGCGAGCTGTAGTTAGCCAGCTTGTTCAGCAGCGACGACACCATGGGGGTGCTGTCCATCTCCTCCTGGGGGCCGCAAAGGGGTCAGGGGTCAGTGCCCGCAGCCCCGGCAATGCCGCAGCGCCTGGACCCTCGCCCCGCACGGCGGCCTCCTCCGTGGGCGACCCAGAGGCCGGGGCGGGGGCGCCGAAGCTTCAGGCGGTCGCGGGGCAGGGTGCCGCGTCCCCTGCAGCTGGGCCGAGCATGCCCTGACCCCGGCGTGTCACCTCGAAAAGGGCCATGTTCTTCCCCTCGCCGCAGTCGGCGCCGTCCGCTTCGCCGCTGTGGATGAAGGGGCTGCTTTCCCTCGGGGCGCCATCTCCTGCGGGGGGAGACGACCCGGCGTCAGTTTCAGCACGAAACGGGAAGAAACCACGGAGATGTCGGGTTCGGGCGGGGCCCCGCAGCGGAGGCTGCTCATCTGGGCCAGCGCTCCCGGGCGCAGGGCAGCCCCGGCCCCAGGGCCCCCACCCCACGAAGTGCAGGCCAACCGCCCAGACCTGCACGCGTGTTGGGAAAGCCGCCCCCCCCCTTGCCCCGCCGGAGAGGCTCCCGCACCTGCAGACCCTCGCCCAGCACCAGCCCCACCGGCCTCAGCCAGGCCCTCACAGAACCTGGGGTCTCCCAGCCAGGGGGACCCCAGGAGAACTCAGATGGGGGGGCTTCAGGCTGTGCCATCCCCCGTGAGAGCTGCTGGGGGTCCCCACAAACAGCAGCAGGGCGAGGCCGGTTCAGGAGTCGGGGGGGGGGCCCAGGCCCACCAGCTAACCAGGACACCAATGCCCCTTGCCAGGCACAGCCGGCCACCCAGTTGGCAGTCTCTGAGCCACCAAGTTGTGACTCCTTCCTCAAGTCAGCATTTGCAGAACGAAAAATACTGCATTTCTTAAAACGGTAAGAAAATGCCCAGCAGCCAAACTGTCTGCCAAAAGGAAGTCACCGCAAGCTGGGGCCCACGGACAGCTGCCGACGCTCTTGACAGGACACAGCCTGAAGGGGATGCAGGGACCAGTCGTACCCAGCAGCGACCGCCCCCCACGCCCCAGCCCACGGCTCCGTGGCCTTTAAAGCTGCGAGTCGCTGGCCGGAGCAGACCAAGACGCAGCAGCGGCTGCCTCTGGGGGGCGGTTCTGGGCAGCGATGCTTCTTCTCAGTAGGAGTTTGTTTCTTAAAATCGCCTATTCTGGGGGACGCGACGAGGGACACGTTCCAGAGCCACCCCACCCACCACGATCTCTAGCCCTTCTGCTCCCACCCGCGCCACACGCTGCGGGGACCCCCGGGACTCAGACCGGGACAGGGACCCCCTGCCCCAGGCCAGCCTCTGACTCATGAGACTTTTGGAGGCGGGAGAAAGTTCCAGAGGTCCAGGCTCCCAGGAGTGTGGCACTGTCCCAGGAGGAGCCCAGAGCATGGGGCCCACAGCCCGAGCAAACCCCAGCACGTGAGCAGGTGCGGGGCACAAGCCGCAGACTGCGGGGTCCCAGGGGCCTGGGGGTGATGCTCTGCTGAACGGGGCACCGCTGTTGGGCAGGGGACCCTGCAGCCTGCAGCTGAGACTCAAGGGGCCAAAGGCCACGCGGAGGTGGCCGCATGCACCTGTCGGGGACGCTGGAAGGCTCCGCCCAGTGACCTCAGGTGAGTCCCCACGGCGCTCTCGCCCACCCCACTTCAGTGTGCCCTTCTCCCACGGCCCACCGCACTCCACAGTGTGTCCCTCCCCCATGGCCCACCGCACTCCACAGTGTGTCCCTCTCCCACGGCCTGCCCCACCTCACAGTGTGCCCGTCTCCCACAGCCCACCCCACTTCACACCCCTCCTGGGGCAACACACAGAAGTCGGACTTTTCAGGGTGCACAGGGCTCAGGGTTCCACTCATGAAGAAGGGAAGGGGTGCAGGTTCAGCCCGGGGCTCAGGAGGGTGCTGCCTCTACTCTGGGAGTATAGGAGAGAGGACAAAGCAGTGCCCTGCCATCGCCCCGGGCTCGGGGAGGAGGCTGTGCCCGCGGCGCCCTGCCCAGCGTCTGCCATCGTGGCAGCCCTGCCAGCCCCCAAGGCATCCTGTGAAGTGGCCCCCACAGATGGCCCTCCATGGCTTGAGGCCACCCTTCAGTGTCACCAGACCTCAGGTCCATCGCTTTTCCAGGGGCATGGCCTCCATGGGCAGTACCACCCACCCCATTGGGCCCCCAGCCGCCCCCCGACCTCACCGCTGCCCAGTCCAGGGCCCCAGGCTGTGCCGAAAGGAGGGCCTGGCCACCCTACCCCCCTCAGCAGCTGAGTGGGGGCCGGTACGGGTGGAGGAGCCCCTCAGACCCCTCACCCGCCTGCCGCGCTCACCCCTGACCCCCAAGCCCCGTCTCTGCCTGGAGACCCGCAGTGCGCCCTGCACCTGGGTCCCCTTGGGGCCTCAAGACCACCGGTAACCCTGCCGGAGGGACATGACATGGCCCATCTTTTTCGGGGTGACAGCAGCCTCTGTGCTAGACTTGGTGACCACAGTGGGCAGCCCCCAAAGGAGACACTGGAGGAGGGACAGGGCCTGGCCAGGCAGCACTCCCCAAGCCGCTGGGGCGACCCTCGGCAGCCCCAGGCAGGTGGTCGGGTCTCAGGTCCTGTGCAGGGGGCGCCCGGGGGCCACGCGCCGTCCATATTGTGCCTGGCACAGGGGAGAGGCTCCCACAACTGGGACCCGTGGCTGCCACCCTCCCCAGACCCCCAGACCCCTCGGTCCTTCACCGTGGAGTCGATGGCAGCAAGGTCTGTGTCCTCCTGGAGGAAGCCCAAGCTCAGGAAACACAACCCCTGCCACGACCTGGGAGAGGGGCAGAGGTGGCATGGGGGACACAGGGGGCCCGTCCAGGGCTGGGCTGGGCGGGGTTGGATACCCTGTAGGTGCCCAGAGACCATGATCCATGACACATACCTGCCCGTTAGGGACACTGCCCCTCCTGCCACCCCCCACCCCAACAGGGCCCGGGCTCCAGGTCACCCCCATCCCAACAGGGCCCAGGCTCCGGGTCACCCCCACAGGCCCCGGGCTCCGGGTCACCCCCACCCCCACAGGGCCCGGGCTCCGGGTCACCCCCACACAGGCCCCGGGCTCCGGGTCACCCCCCACAGGGCCCGGGTTCTGGGCCTGCTTACCAGCGCACCTGGGTAGAAGCCCCCTGCAGTGCCGGCTGAGGCCCCAGCACAGGGGCCAGGGGTGCGGCTGGCCGAGGGTGGCCACATGGCTGGGTCCCCTGTGCTGCTCTGAGCTTATCTGTGCAGCCCAGCCGAGGGGGCGGGCAGCGTCCCTCCTGCTCACAGAAGAGAGGTGTTAACTCTTTCTGCTCTGCTCTGCCCACGCGGCCAACCGGGTGCCCCCAGCCCCCGCAGCAGCCCCTGACACCTGCACAAAACCAGCCGCTCGCCCTCACTTGAGCCCCGCTGCCCACTGCCCAGGGGTGCCCGTGCCGAGGCCGTGCAGTCCTTGGGTGCCCTGTGGCCTGAGCAGGCCCCATGAGCTGGGGACGGAGGGTCTTCCCTCAAGGTCCTGGCACCCTGATCTCCAGAGTGGACCTATTACCACCCACGGGCTCTGCAGCCTCAACCACAACCCTTGGGCACGCCAAGCCCATGGGAACAGGAGGCAGCCTGCGCTGGCACGGTGGGGGCACAGCAGCCAGGCCTTTGGCAACAGGCAGCACCTGCAAGGCTTACCCCTGAGTTCGGGGACAGCTAGACGTGCCAGACCGCCCACCCCGTGCCCTGTCACAGGCCCCTAGTGCAGAGGGCAGGCCTGGCCAGGAAACCTGAGGTCTTGGGACGGCAGGACACCTCATCCCCCAGGCTCCGGCCACGCCCCTGCCCCCGGTGTGGTCTGAGGACACACACACACTGTGGCCGGCTGGGACCCCACCCCACCCCCGGTGCCCCAGATCAGGAAACCTCTCAATCCTGTCACCCCTTTTCCGGGCAGGTCCCACAGAACCCTGCCCACCCCCTCCAGGGTTACCTGCTGACCGACTCTTGGACAGGTACTAGGCCAGAATCCAGCTGGGCCACGCCCCAGAAGGGCAGACAGTACCCCAGCTCCTGAGCCCCAGGGCGAGACCCACCCCCAGAGAGGCCTGGACCTGGAAGGCAGCGGGTGTGAGCACAGGTGTGCGAGTGAGGTAGGAGGGCAGGTGTGTGCATGCAGGTGTGAACACAGGTGTGTGAGGAAGGAGGGCAGGTGAGAGCACAGGTGGCAGTGCAGGTGTGCGGACACCTGCATGAATGTCAGCACACGCTCAGCATCCAGGTGCCACCGCTTGCCACACAGTGGTCCTGTGGCCACCGGCCCTACGTGATGGCAGTCACACCCACACCCCAACTGGCATGCCACCCACATGTACCAAACACCGACTGCAGCATCGAGGCACACGGGTCCGACAGGGACCCACGCTGAGCAGAGAGAGGTTGGCTACGTGCCCAGGCACTCCAGCCTGCACACTGCCACCTTGCCCGCCACCCGGGCTGTAGCACCCACACTGGTCACTCCAGGAAAGGCCCCCCCAACTGCCCACCCCAGGCAGCGCCCCCAACTCGCCCATCCCAAACATTCCCCCCCACCTCACCCAGCCCAAGCAATGATCCCTGGGCCCTCTGGCCACCTCCCTGCCCCTAGGCCTGCCCCACGGCCCTGAGGCACTCACCCTACAGCCCGCAGCGTTTTTCCCTGGACGGGGAGGGCCTCTAATACAGGCTCTGCGGTGCCTGGTGCCCGGGAAGGGCCAGCGTGCCCGTGGCCCACCACATGCCGCGGCCCAGCAGGGCTCCCGGGCGAGGCCAAGCCCCTTCAGCCTCCAGGCAGCCCCATGTCCCCTCCCCAGCTCAGCGGGTCCTGGCCTCTCCCTGCTGGACCCTCTCAGGGCTGTGAACCCCAAGCCGTCCAACCTCTTTGCCACTCCCCAAACCCGCCAGAAGGGCCCCCTGTCCCCATTTGGCTCTGTGGCTCTCCCCACTGGGGTGCAGCCCAAGGGCCTGCTCACCACCTCCTGGGGGACCCCCAACCTCCCCATTCCCCAGCACACTCGAGGGCAGAAGCTCTTGTCCACTGCAGCCCTAGAGCCAGAGATGGGGGGGGCCCCAGCAGACACCCCTCGAATCCCTGTGGAAGGAGTGGAGACTGCCGTAGTCCGTGCCCTGGAGCGTGCCTCACGCCTCTGGGCGCTGCCTGTGCTGCCAGCCCCCAGGGGGTGCAGGCCTCAGGCCCAGTGCATGGCTGTACCTCATCTGAGCTCCCAGGGGCAGCTACCGCTGGGCACACGTCCAGGCTCACAGCCTGGACACGAGAACAAGAGGCCTTCCCTGAAGGCTGCACTGGGGCCTCCCCAGAAGAGGGGGTCACAGACTGTGGGCCAGAGGCCACCAGCACCCACGCAGCCAGGAGCAGGGGCAGGTGCAGGAGCAGGCTCCCGGCACAGCTTGGCCTCCTCCACAGCCACAGGGGCCTGGCCGCACGCGCATGCACACACACATACACCCACATACATGCATGTCCACACATACATGTGCTCTTACACATACGTGCACGTGTACCTCACACACATGCATGCTTGCACACACACATGCATACCGAAACACACCTGGGCATGCGTGCACATTGCATTCTGCACACATGCACATGTATGCACACTTGCACATGTGCATACCAACATGTGCACTCACACACACATGCACACACCTGTACACACACAGGGCCTGCCCCACCTGGTTTCTTATCAGAGGCCCTGTGGCCATGTCTTGCGGTTTGGGGTGTGCCTCCACTTCGCCCCCTTTGCCTCTGCAAGCTGAATTAGCATGGGTGAAGTTCTGTGAGCCCCAACACACATGACACCATGAGCCACCCCATGACACCAAACCCCTTTGCTGGCGATTCCCCCTTGTGGGTCCTGCCCCCAAGCCCTCCCCCCTTTGCTAGCGATTCCTCCTGTGGGTCCTGCCCCCAAGTCCTCCCCCCTTTGCTGGCGATTCCCCCTGTGGGTCCTGCCCCCAAGGCCTCCCAGGAGCTGGTCCTGGCTGCTGCACTTCAGGCCCTTCACCAGGGGGAGGAGACTTGGCTCGGCACTAACCCCAGTGCCCCTGAGCTGCGAACGTCCCAGCAGCCTGGCCCCCAAGGACAGGGCCAGTCTGCCCATGCAGCAGCGTCAGCCCCAAGAGTACAGCGGCCACAGCCACCCAGCAGAAAGTACCTGTGGCCTGGAGGTAAGGCCCCCACTGGCCCCTGGGCCCACCAACCCTGTCACACTGGAGCTGGGCTGCGACAGCCTTTCACAGCACTGCCCATGGCCCCTGCCCCAGCCCCCATCCATTGCCTCTGCCTGCCCCACCCACCGGCCCTGCGTGCTGGCTGCCCCCAGTTTCAGCCCCTGCCTGCTGCCCGGTCTGCCCCCACACACCCCAACGAGAACGGAGACGACATTCCCAAGAGCCCCTTGCTCCGGCCAGGGGCCACCTCTGTAAAAGGGAGGCGTGGACAAAGCTCCCGGGGCCACCCACACAAGCCGAGCAGCAGAGCCCCAGGTCAGGGAATAGGAATCTAAACAGTCGAGAAAGGAACGGAAACGAGGAGGAGGGGCACATGACAAGGAGGCTGAACAAAGAGGCGGTGGAAAGTTCCGCAGAAGGGCAGCCCCACTGCGCAGTGGCCAGGACACAAAGCTGCCTGGTCGCAGGGACAGCAGCGCCCACCTCCAAGGGCCTCAGACGCAGACCCAGTGAAAGCCAGGGGGTCTGGGTGCCACTGATGAGGCCTTCTTCCTGGGCAGCGGGGCCACAGGCCTGCCGGCCACATCATCAGGGTCCAGGGCAGGGGGCAGCAGCCAGCGTGGGGTCTCGCCCTGGCCTTGGAGCCCCCTGGGGTGGCCCCGCCTGGCCTGGGGAGGACAAGGGCGCAGCGAGGCAGGGCTCTGCCCAGGTCCTGAAAGCACATCTGTAACCAGAAGTCATAAAAGAAAGGCTGCTTCCCCGTGAGGAGAAAGCGGGGAAGGAACGGGTGTGAACTTCTTCATCTGGAGACAGGAACCAAGTGCCAAAATGAAAAGTCTCTTGGGGAGCCCACCCACTGCTGTGAAGCAGAGGTAGGGAGGGCACGTCTGTGGGGCCTTCCTGGCACCAGAACACGCCACCCAGCTGGGGAGGGCCCAGGGGCAGGCTGGGGTACCCCAAACTCACCCCAGCGTGTAACACCCGATGGGGGCTGGGCCTGCCCCTCACCCTGCCCCATCGATCTCCAATCTCTGGGGAGAGGGGGCACTCCACAGGGCACAGCCACAGGCCCTGCAGCCAGGACAGGCTCACAGCCGAGGGACGGATCAAGGTCAGTGCTCAGCCTCATCACGGGCCATGCTACCAGTGACCATAGCACCCAAGGCCTCCACTGGCCCGAAACGTCCGACACCATGCCGCTCACCTGAAGCCAGGGAGGCCGGGGGGGGATGGAGGGGAGTGCAGAGTGGTGGTCAGCCCAGCTCTAGGGTCACAGGCTGGAGGGTCCCGCAGCCACCGCCAGGGCAGGCAGACCTGAGGGTGGGCTTGCTGAGCACCTGCCCTCTCCTTGATCCGGTCACCCCATACATTCTGGAAAACCAGGCCCATCCTGGCCCCTTGACCAGGAAGGCGCACACCACCGCTTCCCAGGTACTCTGCAGGGACACCTCAGCTTGGGTACCCCAAACTTGCTTCAGCATGTATACTAGCCGGGAAGCCTGCCCAGGTACCCAGATACCTGGGTGCTCAGGTCGTCAGGCGCCCATGGGGACCCAGGTGCCTGGGAGCCCAGATGCCCATGGGGACCCAGGTGCACGGGTCCTGCCTCCCTGGAGGGTGGAGCTGATCCACAACCAGGTCAGCAGCCCTGTGAGCTGGAGACTGACCTTGGGCAAGCCCCTGACCGCTCAGCTGAACTCCGGAAGGGGGCTCCGCCGGCTCCAGGGCATCTGAACACTTTCCTACCAAAACCCAACACCCACGGTTGCTTCCCAGCCCAGCCCCACCCCTAGACACTGGTGCCATGGCACTGCACGGGCCTTGGTGTCTGCAGGACGCTGCCAGACAGAGGCTCCGAAAGCAAAGGGCAGCAGGCCTCGGCGGAGGTCACGCGGGCCCCCTGCCCGTGCCTTCGAAGGACATATGCAGCGCGATTTCCCGATTCCCAGGGCAGGCGTGGGGCTCGGCCGAGACTAATGTGCGAGGCCCACACAGCGCTCGTCCTCGGCCCGGGCCCAGGAGCTGTCGGGGCTGCGCGAGCATGTGGGGCCTGGGCCGCGGGCGGCCCCTACCCACCCCCAGCCAGGGCCAGCTGATCGTGCAGAGAGAGCCAGACACTGCGCTGCTGGAAACAGAAGGGACTGGAACACGTATACGAGAACACGTATACGAGCACCGGCTGAGGCGCAAATGGTGCCTGAGCACGGAGGGCGACGGACTGCGTCCGGGCAGACGCCGGGGCCAGGGAGGGACGGAGGAGCACTAGAGTCCAGTATCTGGGTGCGGGGGACGCACTGGCCAGGGAAGGCCACGGCGCCCAGGACGTTCCCGGGCCAGGCCGGGGACTGGGGCGTGACCCGGCGACGGGCAGCGAGGACCGGCCCTGCGTTCGCTTGGTAGCTGGCTCGGGGCGCAGCAGGCGGGTGCCCAGGCTCCCTTTGACCTCTCTGACCCGGTCGGGGAGGTCTGTGAGGACCCCAGGTCACCCAAGACAGCGGAGCCTCGGGGGTTCCTCTGAGTGCTCCCGGGGCAGGACCTGGGGGCCCAGCCCAGCCGCCCGCAGGCTAGAGCAGTGCCGGAGGCAGCAGGAAGGAGCAGCCCCTCCCCAGCCCGGCCCTTCCCGGAGCCG
The DNA here is from genome assembly GCA_004026745.1 of Myrmecophaga tridactyla. Taxonomy (NCBI): domain Eukaryota; kingdom Metazoa; phylum Chordata; class Mammalia; order Pilosa; family Myrmecophagidae; genus Myrmecophaga; species Myrmecophaga tridactyla. The sequence goes on along the minus strand of PVIY010058402.1, from coordinate 546 downwards.
CCCCTCTCCCGGCCGGGGCCGGGAAGCCCCGGAGGGTCTGTTTGTCCAAGGTCAGGCCTGGCAGCTTATCTGGCTCCCGGGCCCTTTGCCCGACGGGGAAGAGGGGAGGCGGGCCGGGCGCGGGGGAGGAAGCAGGAAGGCGCCGGCTCCGCCCGCAAGGACCGGCCTGGGGGGTTCGCGGCTGCCCACGGGGTCCGGGATTCTGAGCCGCCCCGGACTTCCTCAGCCACTTACGCTTGCGTCTCACCCCGTCCCACCTGAGTCGCAACAGCGAATGTGCTTCCCAGGCACCTGTGGGGTCTGCCCCTGGGCGGGGGGCACAGGGGTGCCTCAAAGCCCCGGCGAAGCCCGGGACGGACCCCGTGTCCTGCGGGGAGGGAGGGTGCAGGCAGAGGGAAGAGAGGGGGACAGGAGGGGGAGGACCTGTGCGGAGTGAGGGCCCCGCGGTGGAGGGAGCGAAGGGAGGGAAGCGGCCGCAGACCTTGGCGTGTCCCGCCCCGTCCCGCGCCAGCTTTGTCCCGCAGGGGGCCCGCCCCGTCCCGCGCC
>PVIY010058401.1:0-12446 GCA_004026745.1 Myrmecophaga tridactyla | reverse complement strand
GAGGGTGGTGAGACTGCTCATCATGTTGGCTGGAGAGAGAGGCCACATCTGAGCAACAAAAGAGGCCCTCCTGGGGGTGACTCTTAGGCCTAAATTTTAAGTAGACTTGACCTATCCTTTGTGGGGTTAAGTTTCATATGAACAAACCCCAAGACTGGGGGCTCAGCCTATAGCTTTGGTTGTCCACACTGCTTGTGAGCATATTCATCATTTCTTAGAACATTTGCATCAATTCAGAAAAAGAAATAAAAAGACAACAGAAAAAGAAATAAAACAATAACAACAAAAAAAAGATTATACGTACCATATCCCTTACCCCTCACTTTCATTTATCACTAGCATTTCAAACTAAATTTATTTTAACATTTGTTCCCCCTATTATTTATTTTAATTCCATATGTTCTACTCATTTCTTGACAAGGTAGATAAAAGGAGCATCAGAGACAAGGTTTTCACAATCACACAGTCACATTGTGACAGTTATATCATTATTCAGTCATCCTCGAGAAACATGGCTACTGGAACACAGCTCTACATTTTCAGGCAGTTCCCTCCAGCCTCTCCATTGCATCTTGAATAACAAGATGATATCTACTTAATGCATAAGAATATCCTCCAGGACAACCTCTCGACTCTGTTTGGAATCTCTCAGCCATTGACAATTTGTTTCATTTCATTCTTCCCCCTTTTGGTCGAGAAGGTTTTCTCAATTCCTTGATGCTAAGTCTCAGCTCATTCTAGGGTTTTTCTCAGTCTCTTGATGCTGAGTCTCAGCTCATTCTCGGATTTCTGTCCCACGTTGCCAGGAAGGTCCACACCCCTGGGAGTCATGTCCCACCTAGACAGGGGGAGGGTGGTGAGTTTGCTTGTTGTGTTGGCTGGAGAGAGATGCCACATCTGAGCAACAAAAGAGGCTCTCTTGGGGGTGACTCTTAGGCCTAAATTTTAAGTAGACTTGATCTATCCTTTGAGGGGTTAAGTTTCATATGAACAGACCCCAAGATTGGGGTCTCAGTGAAGGCACTTTTTAATAATTGCACTGTTAACTATAGAGTTCATGGTTTAATTGGAGTTCACTGTTGTGCACTGTGCTGGCTTGAAAATATTTGTACCCCAGAAAAGCCGTGTTTTAATCCTTATCCAGTCTTGTTGTGCCAGACCTGTTGTTTAGGGTGGGAAACTTTGATTGGACTGTTTCAATGGAGATGTGACACACTCAGTTGTGGATGTTGCCTTTTGATTAGATGGCGATGTGACTCATTCAGGGTGGGTCTTGATTAGTTTACTAGGTCTTTTAAAGGGGGAAACATTTTGGAGAAACCTCAGATACAGATGCTTGGAGAACAGAAGTGATTGAACTGACAGTATCAACATGAAACCCAGATGTTTGGAGATTCAGGGCCTGGCGGATGTCTCCAATTGCCTTCCCATATGTTAAACAAGCCAGAGCCTGGAGACAGCCAAAGGAAGCCAAGAAACAAAACCCAACCTTGGAGAAGCCAAGTGAGGAACCCCTACAGGAAACACAGGCTGAAAGCAATGGAGCCTAGGAGCAAGGGACCAGCAGATGCCAGCCAGGTGCCCTCCCAGTTGACAGAGGTATTTTGGACAACATCAGCCTTTCTTGGTTATAGGTAACCTTTTGTTGGTGCCTTAATTTGGATATTTTCATGACCTTAGGACTGTAAATTGGTAATGCAATAAATTCCTTTTTTAAAAGCCATTCCATTTCTTATATGTTGATTCCAGCCACATTAACAAACTAATATATGCAGTTGCATGGATTTAACATTTTTTTTATTCTAGTACCATATGATCCGTATCATACAGTATTTGTTCTTTTGTGTCTGGCTTTCACTCAACGTCATATCTTCAAGGTTTATCCATGTTGTTGCATATAACAGAACTTCATTCATTTTTCAGGGCCGAATAATATTCCATTGTGTATATATACCACATTTTATTTATCTGTTTATCAATGGACACTTGGGTGGCTTCCATCTTTTGTGAATTGATAATGTTGTTATGAGCATCTGTGTGCAAATATCTGTTCAAGTCCCTGTTTTGAATTTTTTTTGGTACAAACTTAGAAGTGGAACTGCCAATTCATATGGTCATTCTATAGTTAACTTTCTGAGGAACTGCCAAACTGTCTTCCACAGTGGCTGCACCATTTTACATTCCCATCAGCAGTGCACAAGGGTCCCTATTTCTCCACATCCTCTCCAACATTTGTACTTTTCTGTTATTTTAATAATAGCCATTCTAGTGGGTATGAAATGGTATCTCATTGTGGTTGTGATTTGCTGTCATTCACCCACATGATGAGGCTTTCATATAGGAGCTAGAATGAGGAGGCGGCTGTCTACTTTGATCTGTCACTGTGGAGCCAGGGACTGACTGATGAGAGGAACCATAGAAAAGATGTATAGGAAGGGAAGAAATATGAAGCTTTCTCCCTCCTTCTGCCCTACAGGCTTCTGCTATTACTTCTCATTGGTGAGAGCTATCCAGAAGCCAGAAAGCAAGGGAGCCTGGAAAATATACTTCCCTGTCATACAGAGAGGCCAAAGAAGGGCAAAGAAATAAGTTGCTATAATTACATTAATCTGGTAATTGTGGTATGGATCATTATCCAAATTTAATAGAGAAGTAAAAGCCAAAATGTCAAGATAAAGGAAAGGATAGGTTATTTACTTATTAACTACTTACCTTTTTCCTTGATGAATTCATTGACTTGTGATAAGGTTGCTGGAATTCTGAAAATATCTAAATAGAAAGGGCATCCCTTTTTGTTTTATTTGCTTCTGAAATATAGTGTATTATTATGAAGTATTTGAACAGTGGTAGTGGAACGGTTAATGGCATTTTTTAAATAATTGGGTTTTGTGGGAAGGTGAATGAGGAAAGAAGATATATGTAAAAATGCATTATCAGAAAAAAATTCTGAAAAACTAACCTGTGGTGTTTACTTTTTTTTTTTTTTTACTTCTCTTTGGCTTTTAAGAAGGCGAATTTATTAAATGTCAAGTTGTGGTGTTTACTTTTGAAGAGTTTTTTTGTGACCTATTTCCAATTCCAATTTTAAATTAGGTATAACTGGCATTAATTAAAAACTTACTAAAGCAAATTTAAATTTTTTAATGTGGAAAGTTTCAAACGTATAAAAATTCTATAATATAATGAGCCCAAAATGCCCACCATTGCGGTTGAGCAGTATCTGACCAATTTTATTTTTTTGAAATATATATGTATTTATTTTTACTGTTTATATTAGCTCTTGCTTCTTTATTTAGAAAATTATATAATCTGTTGGGTCAACAGCCAAACATCTATATAGTTTAAAACCTCCATAACACACTAAGTTGATCTTACAAAAAATAAAAAGGAACACATTTGGAAATTAGTCTGAAATTCAGGACATGTTTATATACCATAGAAATATAAAACCCCAGTAAGACAATCATGTATGACCATTTTTATTTAATCTGTTTTCACTGATTCCTTCCCTCACTTCTGAATACTTTTAAAGCAACAGCTATCATATCATTTCATCCAGTCACCTCAGTAGGTCTTTCTAAAAGAACTGTTTTTAAATAGCATAATTATAATATCACTAGCACATCTAAAAAATTGACAGTTTCACAATATCATATATTTGGTCAGTGTTTTCATTTTCCTAATTGTCATCTTTTAGACTTGTGTACAGCAGTGTGTATATGTAGTTAATATCCTGTTTAAAACAGGATCCAAATAAGACCCATACTTTGGGGTTGGTTGATGAATTTCTTAAGTTTGTTTTGATGTCTAAGTTCCTCTTCCATAGTTTTTTACTTCTTGCAATTTTCAGTTGAAGAAACTGTGTCATTTGTGTTAAAGCACTTTTGAGGATGACTTTACTATAGAAAAAATAGAGATGGTTCAATATCAGTGTTTCCCAGATTTGTCATTTATTTACCATGTTTGTGATGGTTGTCGTATCCCAGGTTTGTCATTTGCTTTCTACCTTCGTGATTATTGCCCTGCTTTTAAAACCAAATTTTGTACTTTATTATTATTCTAGTGTTCACACTCATGAAATCATGAAATTAATATCTTTGTTATAGTTTTAAATATATGCTAATATAAATGTAACTATTAAAATAAAAATCAACATCTCTGTACCATCTAAAAATCCTCCTGAATATATTAGAAAACACTGCTTTAATATTCATGTCTCTTCCTTTCCTTATTCCTTTCACACCCCTACTGTGTTGAAATCTAATCAGTTAATCCCAGAGGGACCAATTTGAAACCTTAAATACATTTCCTGCATGCGTCTAGAAACAAGGTACATTCTGTGCAAAGTATGGTTTTACTAACACAGTGCTAGTGAGCGGTGCTACTGGTCTGAGATCATGGTCTAGCCAGCGCAGCATTTTTTATCTTTTAGGTTCAAATTCTGTTATGTGTGGCATGTAATTTTATACAGGAAGCACAAAAACCACGACCCTGCTTCTATATTGTTCTATTTTGAAGTCTTTAGTTTGTTGTTGATAAATGGGATTAGGTCATGGTTGAAAATAATTTTTTTTCCCTTTTGAATAGGATTTCTTTAATTTTAGGGGAAGTGAAATTTGAAGATAAAATTAAGGAAATAGTGATTGCTTTAAGTTTCTAAAAATGTTTGGAGAAACATTTCAATGAAATAATTTTTTTGAAAATATGAACATTTGGGAAATTAGAATTTATCAATTTATTTTGTATACATCAATATATTTAACTATGTTCTATTTATAAGGATTATCCTTGTTTATATATCAATATATGTATTTGCTCATACATACACACGTATAAATATGCTGTGAATAATTTTCTGAGCTCTTTAACATACATTCTTGTTTGTATTTCATGCTATTCTATGATACTGGCATTCTGATTTTACAGACTACGAAACTGAGGGGACCTAGAGGAATCATGCCAGTTGTCCATAGACACATATCTAGTCAGAGGAGAGACTGAGATCCACATAGAGATCTGTCTAATAGACACTGGATTTGAAGTCATGTTCTAGACTCAGTGCTCTTTACTAGCTAAGCTATGTAACCTTGGGTTATTTTACATCACTAAGGTTCAGGTATTTTTATTGTAAATTGATATAATTGTTTCAGAAGTTTCTTGAGAACAAAGGTAGATAATGTGTAAGTGAAAACAGTATTTAAGAAAGTTTACAAAATAAGTTACTTTGTGAGTTCATGTTACTGTCATTTTTTTTTTTCCATTTTAGCAATATGATCTTTTTTTTTTTTTTTTGCCTGGGCAGGTGCCGGGAATTGAACCCGGGTCTCCAGCATGGCAGGTGAGAACTCTGCCTGCTGAGCTACTGTGGCTCACCCCCAGTAATATAATCTTTAATAAACATTTAGTAATAAGGACTCATTGTTTTAAGTTTTCATATATCTAATTAATAAAATAATGACTGGAAGGCATTTTTGTATGTTTTTCTAGCAAAATTTGATTTCTGTGGAGTACTCCTTTCTATTATTGGAAAATTAAATGTACATTTCATTCATTTGGTGAATCTGATAGATTCTGGGACACAAACATGAATAAGATATGCCATTTCCTTGAAGAGATCAGTCAAGTGGAGGATACAGACTTAAAAAGCAAATGAATTTCAGCAGAGCATAGAAATGCGATAATAGAAGATGAAAGAAAGAGTGCTGTAAGAGTTTTGGGGAGAGAGCTATTATAATTGTATGCAGTTGTGTACAGGACAAAGCTGCATATTCCTAATATTTACTTAGACATGCGGAAGTTATGCTTATATAGGCCTATGGAAAGATAAGCTGTCATGCATAGTTTTATTGAAGCCTCATGTGATTAGTTAGGTGGCCAGATAAAAGAGAGTTTAGCTGAGTGCAAGAGGAGTCCCCTCCCATGAATGTCTGCTATTAAGTAGGAGGGGATACAGGGAAGGAAAGAAAAAGAAGTGAGGACTGAATCACATAGTGAATACATGTCTAATAGGAATCTGTTACTTGATAGAGACTCTTGGCAGTAATCTTTACAAGAGGAGAAGAAAGTACAAATGTCTTGTCTCTTTAAGTTCTGTTTCCTCCTGTTCATCCGTCACTGTTAGCTTTTCAGTTTATTTCTCTTAGGTATTAGCCATTTAGTCATTTTAGCCCTTTAGGGTCTTGACTGCAATATTTCCTTGCTTGGTTATATATTATTATTATTGTGCTAGAGTTATGTAATCAGGCAGTATGATAAAATACCGCAGAAATAAGAGCATTTCTTTCAGATACTGCTGGCTGATGTAATATATACGCAGTTGGGAAATTATGTGTTTGAAATGAGTGAACTACATGGAGTTCTATGCATAAGTCTTATAATTAGACAGATATCATTATCTTCAAAGGCTCTTCTAACTCTTAAAAAAAAATCTGTTTGGTGAAAGGCCAGCAGATCATGAGCCTGGCTACGATTGTGCAGGAGGTCTCAAAGGCCAAACTGGGGAGTTGTGTGCTTCTCTGAGATCTTAGATTCATCTTTTAGATGAATCCTACACATCTAAGTTCTGCCTCCGGGGTATTGTTATATTCATTATGCATTGGTTGGGTTACTACCCATGAATATTTTGCTTAGTACTAATATTTCTTTTCTTAAAATAGTCTATTTTTTTTTTGTATTTGAAAACAACCAAATAATGAAGAATACTACTAGGTAGGGATTTTCTTTAGGTTTTGAAAAGTTAAACAAGGTTTTATATATAGCATCTAGATAAAAACACTCTACTTGTTTACAGAGAATGAGTTAAGACCTGAGAAGAGGAATAGGATCATATTGCTATGTTAGACCTTGATTAAGCTCTGCAGATCAAAATGCCAAGATAGCGCTTCTCATTAGATTGTTGTGGTTGACATAGACTGCTGTTTGCCTGTCCACTACCTTTCATCCCCTTTTTCCTTAACAGAAGAACTATCTTTTCTTTCAGGTTACAGTGTGCCCAGCTAAGAGATTTGCCTCTCTAGATTCATTGCAATGCAGCCCAAGTGGATGCTTGCAAGGGAAGGATTTATTTTAAGTGTCTGAATAAGGTGCACCCATTCACCAATCACACCCCTGCCTTTTTTTTTTTTTAACATTCTTTACTGCAAAATATGTACAAAAAAGCAATAAATTTCAAAGTACTTTGTAACAAGTAGTTATAGAAGAGATTTCAAAGTTGGGTATGGCTTGTAGTTCCACAATTTTAGGTTTTTCCTTCTAGTAGCTCTAAGACAATGAAGTCTGAAAGAAATATCAATATAATGATTCAGCAGTCATGCTCACTTGTTAAATCCTATCTTCTCTATTATAACTCCTCCTCCTCTTTTTTAACTTTTTAAATTATATAATATAACATTTATACAAAACAAAGGAACAAAGGAAGGAAAAAGCAATAGTTTCCAAAGTACTCTTCAACAAGTAGTTACAGGACAGATCCCAGAGTTTGTCATTGGCTACCATACCATCATCTCAGATTTTTCCTTTTAGCTGTTCCAGAACTTTGCCTCCTCCTCTTTTGATCTTTCTTCCAGTCTTTAGGGCTAGTACCTGCCTTTTTATTATTATCTTTTATTTTGTAGAAATACTGGCGTGTTTCTTTTTTATTATTGTGAAAAATAACATATATACAAAAACAATAAATTTCAAAGTGCACTGCAACAGTTATTATAGAATAGATCTCAGAGTTTGGTATGGGTTACGGTTCCACAGTTTCAGGTTTTTCCTTCTAGCTGCTCCAAGACACTGGAGACTGAAAGAAAAGTCAATATAATGATTCAGCAGTCATACTTTTTTGTTAAATCCTATCTTCTCTGTTATAACTCCTCCTCCTTTGATCCTTCTTCCAATCTTCAGGGGTAACCCCTGCCTTTTTAAAATAAGTATTTGAGGTACAAGTTTCAGAAGGATATTGTGCCTTTACCTGTTCTTCCTCTGTGCTGACAAAAAGTTCTGTGTATTTAACTTTAAGGGAATTTACTACAATATGTTGGGAAAGTATTCATTATGTGTCTATCTCTTTACTAGCTCCTAAGTCTCTGTAGGAGAGGAACAAAGTCTCATTCATTGTATTTTGTTGTTGTTTGTTTTTTTAAGGAGAAGTTGCGGGTTTATAGAACAATCATGCATAAAAGGATAATACAGGATTCTAATTTACCACCCTGTTTTTAACACTTCAAATAGGTGTGGTACATACATTACAACTGATGAAAGCACTTTTTTTTGAGTGAAAGCACTTTTTAATAATTGTACTATTAATTGTAGTCCATGGTTTAACTTAGGGTTTCACAGTTCCATGATTTTTTAAAACAATTTTTTATTCTAGTAACATATTTATAAACTAAAGTTTTCCCTTTTAATCACATTCAAATATATAATTTAGTGCTGTTAATTATGTACACAGTGTTGTGCTACTGTCACTACCACTCATTACCAAAAATTTCCCATTTTCCTAAATAGAAATTTTGTACATTTTAAGTCTTAGCTCCCCATTTCCTACTCCTACCCCAAACCTTTAAAACCTGTATTCTAGATTCTTACTCTATGGGTTCGCTTTTCTCTGTCTGGAAAGTGGGGAAATTTTTTTACTACCATGTGTGACAATAATAATGTAGATGAAATCTGTGTTCATGGAAGGAAAAAGAATGAGGGATCCTAGGCCATGATGCCATTGTGGATCTGTCTTGAACTGCCTATCTTTGGACTTCTCTTTACATGAAGAAAATTACAATTCCTTTTAAAGCCAGTGTAGAAGTGCTTTTCTGGTACATGCAGCTGAAGCTAATTCTAACTTTGCTGCATAAAAAACATTTTGTAGTATTATTTCATAGCGGAGTCATTGATACTGAAAGTTTTTAGTACCCACTAGATAAAGATTTTGTCAACAAACTGATTAGTGAAGAACCTAATCAGCTGGGATTGAAGAGGTTTACAAGAAAAAAGCGTAATTTCAATGTAGTTTGAACATAATGTATCATCAAGAATCAAGTGATTCAAGACTCCTCTCCTGAACTATAAGATGAAGAAAACCTTGTATCCAGATATATTCTTCAGTTTGGTTTCAGTGTACTGTGTATTCTTTGCAACTTTCTTACATTTTCTTCAGTTCCTAAAAGATATAGCCACCACTGTGTTTTTGGGCATAGCAGATAGTGTATTTCCAAAAAGTTGCTATGTTTCTGCTTGCTGATTTCAGCCTATCTGTGCTCCCTTGAAAATATTCAGTAGCAATGGGGACTCCCTTGTGTTTATTTGTCAAATGCTGCAGATGACTATGTATAACACAGGAGCAATTCCTTTGATTGTGATGGTGGGAGCAAGAAAGTATTAAGGCTTTTCTTTGGGTCCTTGTGGTTGTGCTATCTGTAGTTCTTAAGAAACTTAGGAGGGTCTAGGCAAGAGTCTGAAACAGTGTTTCTTGGTCTGTCTCTATCAGAATTGCTGAAAGCTCTTAATGAAAGTATGGATTCCTGAACCTCACTCAAAACTTGTTGAGTTAGCATTTCCAGGAGTACCACCTGAGAATCTTTATTTTAAGAAGGAGTGCAGGTGAGTTACTTCCATCTTTTGGCAATTGTGAATAAAGCTGCCAGAACATTGGTGTGCAAATGTCTGTTCACATTCCTGCCTTCAGTTCTTCTAGATGAATGCTTAGTGGTAGGATTGCTGGATCATATGGCAATTCTATACTTAGCTTCCTGAGGAACCACCAGCTGTCTCCCACAGCAGCTGTATCATTTTACATTCCCACCAGCAGTGAATAAATGTTCCTATTTCTCCACATCCTCTCCAACACTTGTTTTCTCTGTTTGTTTAGTTGTGACCATCCTAGTAGGTGTGAAATGATATCTCAGTGTGGTTTCGATTTGCATTTTGCTAATAGCTAGTGAAGTTGAGTATCTTTTCATGTGCTTTTTTAGCCATTTGTACTTTTTCTTTGGAAAAATGTCTGTTCATGCCTTTGGTGCTTGTTTAATTGGGTTGCTTGTTTTTTTATTGTTGAGTTGTAGGATTTCTTTATATGTTCTGGTTATTAAATCCTTATCAGATATGTGGTTTCCAAATATCTTATCCCATAGAGTAGACTGCCTTTTCACCATCTTCACAGAGTCCTTTGGAGCATGAAAGTACTCAATTTTGAGTAGGTCCCATTTATCTATTTTGTTTTGTTGCTTGTGTTTTGGATATAAGATCTAAGAAAGCATTGCCTACCACCAGATCTTTAAGATGCTTCTCTACATTTTCTTCTTCCTAGAAGAAGTAGTTTTATAGTCTTGTCTGTATTTATATCTTTGATCCATTTTGAGTTAATATTTTTTTCCAGTATCAAGGTGATTTGTTGCAAGTGCACTTTGCAAGGAACTGGAGGAATCTTCCCCAAACCTGTTCAAAGTGGGGGTGTGGGTCAGGGTTTTTCTAGGTAAAGGAAAGGAGGTAGGGGTCAAAACTAAGTAATGTCCATATGATTCATTCTTGTCAGATCAGTGATGAAATTGGATCTTTGTGAGAAGGACATGAACAGTTTCTCATCTTATGTGGTCTTAAGCACATTTTGTTGTTTTGGTGTCCGTGATTAGACATTGATATTGATATCCAAGCTCTTATGTGCAGGGTCTTTGTGACTCCTTTCAAACTTCTGTCTTTTGAGGAGGAAGTCACTGATCCATTGGACCACAGGGTGTTCTTGATGCTACTCTGTTATCTTATTCCTTAATTTAAGAAAGGCCAGTGGCTCAGGGATACCTCTGTCAGCTCAGAAGTCACTCGGCTGGTGTCTGCCGGTCCTCTACTCCTAGGCTCCAGGCTTTTAGCTTCTGTTCCTGTTGGGGTTTCCTCACCTTGTTTCTCCAGGGCTGGCTTTCATCTCTTGGCTTCCCTTGGCTCTCTCCAGGTTTGGCTTGCTTAACATCTCATGGCAATGTCTGCTGGGCTCCAAGCATCTCCAAATATCCATGTCTCTGTTCTCCAGGTGTTGGCATCTCTGTCAGCTCTTCTCTGAAGTTTCTGTTGATGTTGTCATTTCTCTTGAGATTATTTTTATATAAGGTGTGAAATAGGGTTCCTCTTTCATTCTTTTGGGTATGGCTATCCATTTCTCCAAGCACCAAAGTTGAAGACATTATTTTTTCCCATTTGAATGGAGTTGGCAGCCTTGTCAAAAAATCAGCTAACCATAGATCTGAGAGTCTTTTTCTGAACTCTCAGTTTGATTCCATCAATCAGTATCTCTATCTTTATGCCAGTACCATACTATTTTGACTACTGTAGCTTTGTAATATGCTTTAAAGTCAGGAAGTGTGAGTACTCCAATTTCATTCTTCTTGTTCAAGGTGTTTTTGACTATTCAAGGCCCATTATCCTTCCAGCTATATTTGATATTGGCATTTCCATTTATGCAGAGTAGGCTGTTGGAATTTTGATTGGGATTACTTTGAATATGTAAATCAGCTTGGGTAGAACTGACATCTTAATGACATTTTGCCTGCCAATCTGTGAACACAGAATATCCTTCCATTTATTTAGGTCTACTTTGATTTCTTTTAGCAATGTTTTGTAGTTTTTTGAATGTAGGTTCTTTGGTTCCTTCGTTAAATTTATTTCTAGATATTTAATTCTTTTAGTTGCTGTTGTAAATGGAACTTTTTTCCTGACTTCCTCCTTGGACAGTTCATTTCTGGTGTTTAGAAACACTACTAATTTTGAATATTGATCTTGTATCTCACTACTATGCTGAACTCATTCGTTAGCTCTAGTAGCTTTGTTGAAGATTTTTTTGGATTTTAAATATAGGATCATGTTGTCCACAAACAGTGAAAGTTTTACTTCTTCCTTTTTGATATGAATGCCTTTTATTTCTTTTTTCTTGCCTAATTGCTCTAGATAGAACTACTAGCACAGTGTTGAGTAACAGTGGTGACAGTCTTTCACATTGAGTACAATGTTAGCTGTGGGTTTGTTTTTTTTTTTAATAGCCCTTTATCATGTTGAGGACGTTTCCTTTGATTCCTGTTTTTTTAAGTGTTTTTAGCAAAAAAGGATGCTGGATTTTGTCACATACCTTTTCTTTGTTGATTGATATGATAATGTGTTTCTTTCCCTTTCAATTTGTTAATGTGATGTATTACAGTAATTGATTTTCTTATGTTGAACCACCATTGCATACCTGGAATATAACCAACTTGATCATGGTGTATAATTTTTTAATATGCTGTTGCATTTTATTTACAAGTATTTTGTTGAGGATTTTTGTGTCTATATTCATTAGACAGATTGTCCTGTAATTTTCTTTCCTTGTAGTATCTTAGTCTGTCTTTGGTATTAGGTTTATGTTGGTTTCATAGAATGAGTTCTCTCCTTCCATTTTTTTTGGAAGAATTTGAGCAAAATTGGCATAATTCTTCTTGGAATGATTGATA
>PVIY010058400.1:0-12509 GCA_004026745.1 Myrmecophaga tridactyla | reverse complement strand
GGGGGGGGGGGGTGGAGGGGAGTGCATGGGCCGGGAATTGAATCCGGGTCTCCCACATGGCAGGCAAGAATTCTACCACCAAACTACCCTTGCACCCCACCCCCTCCTTGCCTTGTGGTTTTGATTTGCATTCTGATTTGCATTTCCATAATGACTAATGGTGTTGAACACCTTTCATGTCTTTATTGGTCATTTCTGTATCCTTTCTGATGAAATGTCTCCTCAAATTTTTTGCCCATTTTTATATATTCTGGATTCAAGTGCTTTATCAGATATGCTTATAAATATTTTCCTCATGTATGTAGCTTTTTTGGTTCAATTTAATAAGTGTCTTTTGAGACACTAAAGTTTTTAATATTAATTTCATTCAATTTGTCAATTTTTATTTTATCATTTGTGCTTTAGGCGTTATAGCTAAAGAAATCGTTCCCTACCCCAAGGTCACGAAACTTGACTTCAATGTTTTCTTCTAAAAGTTATATAGTTTTAGTTTACAGTGAGGTCAAAATCCATTTAGAGTTGATTTTTGCATACAGTGTGAGAAAAAGGTCTAAAGTCTTCTTTTTGCAAGTGGCTTTCCAATTGTCCAAGCACCATTTGGTGAAAAACTATCCTTTCCCCCACTGAATTGCCTTGGTACTATTGTCAAAAATCAGCTGAGTGTAAATGTTAAGGGTTTATTTCTGGATCCTCAATTCTGCTCCATTGATTTATATGTGCACCCTTATGCCAGTCCACACTATCTTGATTATTACGGCTTTGTATTAAATTTTTAAACTGGGGAGTTGTCTGGGGGGGTGAGAATCCTCCAACTTTCTTCTTTTTCAAGACTGTTTTGCTCTTCTGGATCCTCTGCAGGTCCATATAAATTTTAGAATCAGCTTGACAACTTCTATAAAAAATTTAAAAAAAAAACAGCTTGAATCTTTACTGCATTGAATCTATAGACTAATTTGCAGAGAATTACCATCTTTATAATACTGAGTCTTCAAATCCATTTACATGGAATGTATCTCCATTTATTTACATCTTCTTTCATTCCTTTCAGAAACATTTTATAGTTTTTAGTGTACAAATCATATAATACTTTTGCTAAATTTATCTCCAGGTATTTTATTCTTTTTGCTGCTATTGTGAATGAAATTGCTTTCTTAATTCTTTTTTTGGGGGGGATTTTTCATTGCTAATATATAAAAACACAATTGATTTTTGTATATTAATCTTGTATCTTGTGACCTTGCTGAACCTGTTTATTATAGTTTTTTGTGGATTTCTTAAGGTCTTCTACATACTGGATCATGTCTTCTGGGAATAAAGATAGCTTTACTCCTGCCTTTTTGATGTAGACATCTTTTACTTCTTTTTCTTGCCTGATTGTACTTTCAGTACAATGTTGTATTTCCAGTACAATGTTAAAATAGATATGACAAGAGTGGACATCCTTTGTTCTCAATCTTAAGGGGAATGCATCCGTTCTTTCAACATTAAGTATGATTTTAACTGTAGGTTTTTCATAGATGCATTTTAACAGGCTGAGGAAGTTCTCTTCTACTCTGTTTTACCATGATTGGGTGCTAGATTTTGTCAAATTACTGAGATGTACATGTAGGTTTTGTTCTTAATTAGTATAATGTATCATATTAACTGATTTTGGGATGTTAAATCAATCTTATATTCCCAGGATGAATTATACTTGGTCATGACATATACTCCTTCACATATGTTATATTCAGTTTGCTAATATTTTGTTGAGAAATTTTGTATCCATGTTCTTAAGGAATGTTCTATAGTCTTCTCTTCTTACAATGTCTTTGTCTGATATCAGTATCAGGGTAATAACAGTCTCTCAGAATGAGTTGGGAAAATGTTCTTTCCTCCTATTTTCTGGAAGAGTTTGGGAGGGATTGGTATTATCTATTCTGTTAATGTTTGGTAGATTTCACAGTGAAGCCATCTGGGCCTGGGCTTTTCACTGTGGGAAGACTTTTAAATTACCAACGTAATTTCTTTACTTGCAACAGATCTGTAAGTCTGTAGATTTTCTATTTATTCTTTAGTCAGTTTCAGTAATTTATGTCTCTTTAGGAATCTGTTTATCTTTGTTGTCTTATATATTGGGATAAAGTTGTTCATAGTATTACTTTATAAATCTGTACTTCTGTATGGTTCATAACGATGTCCCCTCTTTTGTTTGCTTCTAATTATGTCTGAATGTTAGGTATTATTCAAAAAATATTATTCAATGCTTTTTATCACTTGATTAAAATAATCATATAGATTTATTCATTTAATCTGTTAATATGATAAAGTATATTAGATTTTCAATTGATAAACCATCTTTTCCTTCCTGACTAACCCAACATGGTTATGAGATTTTGATTAATATTACATGATTCAATTTTCTAATATTTTATTTAGAATATCTGCATTTATCATATTATAGATTGGCCTTTCATTTTTTCCGTCCTAATAGTAAATAGTCATTCTTTCATCCTGCTCCTTGTTGAGTGTTGGTATCAAGAACATATTAGCTTCACACATGTGGTAAGAATTCCTTCTTTTTCCAGAATCTAAATAGTTTAATAAAACGTTCTGTTTCTTACAGTATTTTGTAGAAGTTACCTATGAAACTGACAGGCCTGCTTTTTTATTAGTAGATAGGTTTTAATCTATTGTTTCCATTATTTTACTGGTTATGCTAAGAATACGCTTAAGAATATTTAAATAATTGGCACTGTATGAGCACTGGCCAATTAGAACACATGTGGGTGGCAATTTTGGAGGAGAGTCCAAGAGTAACCCTACTGTGTAAAATGAACTTTATCTACTGGGTCATGAGGAGATCTTGAGGGAAACACTAGCTATTTAACAATTAGTATGGAAGATGTTCAGTATTTAATAACCACTTCAGCTGAACCAGTACATATTATTAAATATTAGCCCTGGTATTAGGTCTACTTCAGGTTTTCTATTTCTTCCTTGGTCAGTTTTGCTAAGGTGTGCTTTTTGAGTAAATGGTCAAGTACATCAAAATTTTCAAGTATATTCACATAAAACTGGTCTTTTTACTCTATACCCTGTATTTTTATGTCTCCTTTTTCATTGTTAATATTACTTCTTTGTGTTTTCTCTCTTTTTCTCTTGATGAATCTTACCAGAGAACTATTTACTCAAATAGGCTTTTAAAAAAATCTTCATTATTGTATTTTTTTCAAGTTAATTAATGTTTGCTTTTATCTCTATCATTTCCATGCATCTAATTTCATCAGGTTTATTTCTCTTTTGTTCCGTTTCCAGGTTCTTGATTAAGATACTTAGTTCATCAATTTTCAACCTATCTTCAAATTTCTCTATGATTTCTTCTTTTATTTTTTAAATTATTATTTTTTTATTAGAGAGGTTGTGGGTTTACAAACAATATGATTATTTATTTGATCTATGAATTGTTTAGAAAGTGAGTTTTAAATCTCCAAACATGGGACTTTTTAGTTCTTGTATTAACTAAATTATACTGTGGTCAGGAAAAATGTCTGTATAACAATTCTTCACCACTTCTTGAGACTTACCTTCTGGCCCAGTACATGGCCAATTTTTACTTTATATTCTAAGTTTGTGTCAGAGAATATAATCATCATTTGTCGGGGGTGATTATACCAAATATGCTAAATATGCCAAATTTATCAAGCTTATTAATCACATTAAAATCTTCAATAGTCTTACTAATTTTCTGTCTATTTTATCTATTAGTAAATGAGAAAATAGCGTTAGTATCTTCCACTGAGATGAGGACTTCTCACTTTTTTCTTGTAATTTTGTTCACTTTTGCTTTTCCTGGTTTGAAGCTATGTTTTTAGGTATATACAAGATAGAAATTCTTTTTATGTTCTTGTGAAATTAACCTTTTATAGTTGTAACTTCTTTTCAAATCACTAATAATGCATTTTGCCTTAAACTCTATTTATTTGCTATTCATATACATATAACTGCTTTATTTTGGCTTGAATTTGCCTGTTGTTTTTCATCCTTTTACTTCTAACCTTTCTGGGTTTGTATGTTTTAGGTGTGTCACTTATGAAGAATGTCTAGTTCTGTTTTGTTTTTTTAATCCAATCTAACACTGTCTATCTTTAAGCTGGCAGTTTAGTCCATATTCATTTATTATGATTACTGATACTGGATTGATATTTAAGACTATATGTCTACCATATTTTTGTGTTTCCTAATTAGCAGGGCTATTTTGTTTTCAATGATTCTTTTTTTCGCCTTCTCTGCTTCTGTTGGATTGATTATGTTTTATTAGCTTTATAACCTTCTACTAATTCGAAGTTATTTATAATTCCTATTATAATTTTAACTTCTAAATTAAAAAAATACATTTATCTGTAATTTTAACAGGTATGCTTTTTATAGTCTAAAAGTAATCAATCATTCTCTATACTTCTCTCAAATATGCATAATTAGAAATCTTTAAGAACATCCCCTCTTTTTACATATGGCATCTAAAATAATATTTTAGAACTGACCAGGTATGTTATCATATTATTGTTTCACCACAGCTAAAAATAGGTATATTTTAATTATTTCTCAAACTCATCTCTTTAATCACTTTCTCTGTAAGTGAGACATTTTATTTACAAGGAGACATTTTATTGAAATGTGTCTAACAGAGCCATTGTTGGCATTTTAGGTAGGACAATTGGTTCATTATACAAACTGCCTGTGCATTATAAAATGCTTAGAAGTTCCAGTCCCTGCCCACTAATTGACAGTAGAATTTCTCTTCTCTCCTCTTCCCATCATCGTGACAATCAAATTGCCCCAAACATTACTTCCAAACATCCCTTGGAATCAGTACCACCCAATTGAGAACTACTCTTCTAATGCATGAAAACAAAGCACAAAAAGTTACAAAATAAATAGAACTAATGGATCAAAGAGTGAAAACATTTCAGTTCCACAAAGGAAATAAAAATATGTTTTGTTTTATTCTTTAAATCTAGGAAACCAATTTTATAAACGAATTGTTATGATTAAATGTACTGCTTGATCTCCTTTCCACATAATTTTCCCTAATTTTTAAAATCAGCAATATATAACTAAGTTCAAGTAACAAAAGATGGAATCACTCTTTGATTGTTTTTCCCAAAGCCAATTTCTTTCACCTAAAGAAATATAATGCACAGTTATATATAATGATACTGTGAACCAATGATTGTAAGATTTGGATGATTATATGGTATGTGAATATATAATATATCTCAATAAAGTTGCATTAAAAAAAGAAATATGAAAGTCAGGACAGAATACTGAATTTGTTTACCACCATTAAAACAATTTTTGTGTTCATAATCCTAATATGGTCTCCTATTCACAAACCTGTTAGTGTCCCAAATAATGACATTTCCATCAAATCCTGATGTTACTAAGAGTCTTGTATTAGTATCATATTCGATGTTCTTCACCCAGCTAGTGTGACCATGTAAAGTGCATACTTTAGTGTTCAATTTTCTCAGATCCCACAGTGCTATTGTAGTGTCATCAGAGCACGTAGCGAACAGCCGATTATCAAGAAATCTACAAAAGGAGAAAAGAAAAACTGGTTCATTTAATCTCTTATTAAAGAAAATTTAATTTGAGAAACAGTCTCTATATTGCCTAATCAAGAAAGAAAAAAAAATGCAATACAAACTGATGTATATACCTGGTAATTCTGATATAAATCAATATTAAGCAAAATTCACATAATCAGGGGGTACTATGATTTAATGAGGGCCAAACTGCCATTTAATCTATTTTTTTATGTTACTGATTTTTACTTGGAATTGGGAACAGGACTGGGTGTGTGGAGAAGTGCTAGAAGGAAAGAAAAGAGCTTTAGAATCTGTATAGGAACATAAATGGTCAGGGAAATTTAATTGGCAACAGAGGAGATTTTGAAGATGTAACTGCTGCGGGAAACAAGCTACGTGTAAAGGGTTCAAAATTATTAGAAATATTGACTTTGCTACAAGTAAAATCTCTTTCTATTTAGAACATATTTACATACAAAGATTACTATTCAAATTGCTTTCTATTAATTCAAGAGCATTCCCCAAGCAATCTCACTTAGCAACATTTTTTTAGGATAGTCAAGATTATGGAATGGACTTAATTTAAATACTATATTATTCAGACTTTTTAGTGTTTTACACTAATCTCTCAACCTTTAATGCTAATGTATTTTATACAAATACTTAAAAAACAATAAACCTACCATTCACATTCTGTCTAATTCAATATTAGGATTTTTCTCTAACATATGTTGTTATAGGTTACTTTTTAATCTCTTGCAAAAAAAATGAATTCTGGAGCCTCTTCTAAGACAAAATACATTTCTTTCCATCAGAAATCACCCTCAAGATTTGCAAACACTATAATGACCTTCCTGAAATTTATCATGGTTTTAAAATTGCAGCTTTTTGTACAGTCTGTTTCTGCTACCTGAAATGTCCTTCCCCTTTCCTTTGAGCTAGCTAACTCTTTCTTTTTAAAAATATTCCACTTAGATGTCCTCTCCTCCAGGAAGCCTCAGATCCAGCCTGAGGTAGATCTACCAATCCTCAAAGCTCTCAAAACACTCAATACTTCGATCATAACACAACATTAAATGTGTAAAGAACAACTTTACAAGCTAGTAATTCTTGAAGGCAGGAGAAATCTGTCTTTCTAGCTCATAGTTAGAACTGCAGTCCTCAACACAGTGCCTGGCACAAAATACACACTAAAAATGTGTATTAAATTAATGAATGAAATGGTAGTTCACTGTCTAGTGGAGAAGACATTAGAAATAATTATACAAAATAATTGTGTGGGATAAGCAAAAAAAAAGAAGGTGATTAGGTAAGACTTCATGGTGACGTCATTTGAACTGACTTTAAAAGATGAGCAGAAAGGTACTATACTAATGCAAAATGTTAATAATAGGGAAAACTGTGGGGGCGGGGGAGGGTAGTAAGGGAATTCTGTACTTTCAGCTTGGTTACTCTGTAAACTTTCAACTGCTCTAACAATAATTAAAAAAAAAAAAAAAGATGAACAGGACCTCTCTAAATGCCAAGGGTTACACAAGGGTACAAGGGCATGTAAGGACATGGTGTATTCTTAGAAGCTGCAGCAGTTAGGAGAACTTTTTTATGGGTGGGAAGGTAGAGACAATAGGGAGAATATCCTGGATTTATTCTGCAATGGTTCCCAATAATTAATTTGTAATTATAAAATGCATTTCCATTGAAAATTTCTTAAAAATGGAAAAAATCCACCACCAAAAATAATCCGTTATTAATGTTTAGCCTAATTTCTGTATTTAAATCTATTATCTCATAAATATTTTGCCATGTCATTAAAGATTTATAAACTCTACCTTAAAGATCCATAAAATAATTTTTAATGCCTGAATAGTATTCATTGTTGGAGGAACCATACATCCATATAAGTTTTTGTATTTTAAACTGATATGCAATTTTCTTTTTTTTTTTAATTTGCATATGGGCAGGAGGCACCAGGGATCGAACTCCAGACCTCCAGCATGGCAGGTCGGAGCTCTGCCTGCTGAGCCACGGCAGCCACCCCCATCTTTTTTCTTTTTAACTGGCATGTAGTTGTTGGACATTCAAATTGCTCCCAATTCTTTGCTATTATTAAAAAATACTAGGATGAGCATCCTTACAGCTAAATATTGATCATATCCCTATTATTGGTCTATGTACATTCCTAGAGCAATGTATTAGTAAGTAAAAATGAAAGGCTTTTGATACATATAGTCAAATTGTACTCCAAAAGTACTTATCAATATATAGTTCTATCAGCAGTTCTCATTTCTTGAAATCCTTGCCACCAGATTTTTTTTAAACTTCTGCAAAATGTTGGGGGGGAAAATCATGTTTTAAGGTTGAAACTTTTATTTTTCGTAAAGCTGACCTTTTCCATATTTTATTAGCAGATTATATTTCTTTTGTGAAATTCATTTCCTTTGCAAATTTTTCAATTGCTGTATTGTTTTTTATTACTGAGTTGCTAAGATATCTTTATATATTAAGGATAATATACCTCAGTGTTTCAAAAACAGTATATTGCACATATTTCCCTCATATATTTCTATCTTTCAATGTGATTTATGTTTTTTTAGTATATCAAAATTTAAATTCTTATATTGTGAAATCCATTTTTCCTTTATAGATTTGTCTTTACTGATGAGGTTTTTTTTTAACTGAAAATATTTTATTGACTTCCACACCTGACAGGTATTACATGACTGAATAAAATACACGGCAAAAGATTACTAGAAATTCAGTCTAACTTTTAAAATAAGTTCATCATCATCATAAAAGCATCTTCATACTTCTGAAATATTTTTAAAAGTTGAAAAGGGATCAGACTTCAACTAGAGATATGATAGAAACTGATGTGGATAGGATTAAGGTAGATCAGAATACAGGGTAAAGGATAACATCGTCCATATTTTATTTTCTTTTTAATTTTTATTGACAAAAAATAACAACATACAAACACAAACATTGATAACATATGAACATTCCATTCTTGGTATATAATCAATGATTCACAATATCATCACATAGTTGTATATTCATCACCATGATCATTTCTTAGAATATATGCATCACTCCAGAAAAAGAGATAAAAAGAAACAAACTCATACATACCATATCCCTTACCCTCCCTCTCACTGACTACTAGTAGTTCCATCTACCCAATTTATTTTAACCTTTGTTTCACCTATCTTTTTCTATATCCCTTACCAATCCCTTTCATTGATCACTAGTATTTCCATCTGCTCAATTTATTTTAACATTTTTTCCCCCTATTATTTATTTATTTATTTGCATGGGCAGGCACTGGAAATCAAACCTGGGTCTGTGCCTGCTGAGCCACTGTGGCCCACCCTTATTTATTTATTTTTAATCTATATGTTTTACTCATCTGTTCATACCATAGATAAAAGGAGCATCAGACACAAGGTCTTCACAGTCACACAGTCACATTACGAAAGCTATATCATTATACAATCATCTTCAAGAAACATGGCTACTGGAACACAGCTCTACAGTTTCAGTCACTTTCTCTAACCTCTTTAATACACCTTAAACTAAAAAGGGGACATTTAAATAATGCGTTCAATAATAATCTCCAGGATAACTTCTCGACTCTGTTTGAAATCTCTCAGCCACTGAAACTTTATTTTGTCTCATTTCTCTCTTCCCTCTTTCAGTTGAGATGGTTTCTCAATCCCTTGATGCTGAGTCCCAGCTCATTCTAGGATTTCTGTTCCACGTTGCCAGGGAGGTCCACACCCCTGGGAGTCATGTCCCACGTAGAGAGGGGGAGGGCAGTGAGTTTTCTTGCCGTGTTGGCTGAAAGGCCACATCTGAGCAACAAAAGAGGCTCTCTGGGGGTGACTCTTAGGCCTTTTTTTCAGTAGGCTTAGCCTATCCTTTGTGGGGATAAGTTTCATACGAACAAACTCCAAGATTGAGGGCTTGGCCTATTGATTTGGTCGTCCCCACTGCTTGCAAGAGTATCAGGAATACTCCAAATGGGGAAGTTGCATTTTCCCCCAAGGGGTCTTTGCAAATACTTCTTTATTCACTGTTCAAATCACTCTGGGATTTATTGGGGCATCACACTAAAGGATAATATCGTCCATATTTTAAAACTTTAACTTCTATGTGAGAACAAAGGGAGAGATGTTTATTTAGTGCAAAATTTATATTTGGGGTAGTACATTATCTAATTTAACTTGTATGGTCAGTTTAGTTGAACACCATAAGTACATGGAATCTTGAATAGGGCATGAGATCTTATTGGTTTGTCCAGGCTAGTGTAATGCTCTGATATATCCCAGAGTATTGTGGGATTTATAGATATTTATAATTTATAGATATTCCTTTTTAGTTTATGGCATATTGGGAGTGGCTAGAGGGAAGTATCTGAAACTGTTGAGCTGTGTTCCAGTAGCCCTGATTCTTTTTTTAACTTTTTTTATTGTATAATTTAACATATATACAAAGCTAAGAAAGAAAAAAAAAAAGCAATAGTTTTCAAAGCACTCTTCAACAAACAGTTATAGGACATATCCCAGAGTTTGTCATGGGCTATATACTAACATCTCAGATTTTTCCTTCTAGCTGCTCCAGAACATTGGAGGCTAGAAGGAATAAATAAGTAGCCTTGATTCTTGAAGACGACTGTATAACTATGTAGCTTTTACACTGTAACTATGTAATTGTGAAAACCTTGTATCTGATGCTCCTTTTATCCAGGGTATGGACAGACAGTAAAAAATATATATATATATATGGATTAAACAAACAAATAAATAATAGGGGGGATAAGGGGTAAAATAAATTGGGTAGATTAAAATACTAGTTGTCAGAGGGAGGGGTAAAGGGTGTGGGACATATGAGCTTTCCCTTTTTTCTTTTTATTTCTTTTTCTAGAGTGGTGCAATGTCCTAAAAATGATAATGGTGATGAATATACAACTATGTGATGATATTGTAAGCCACTGATTGTATGGACTGTATGTGTGTGAAGATCTGTCAATAAAAATATTTTTTTAAAAAATGCATAGCTATGGTATTTTATTTAGTGTACAGAAAATACTAAATGTACATATGGATTTAAAATCCCAGTCAGATTATACTGTCTAGGCCACAGCTGTCCACCTGAAACCTTTTAAGCATCAGAGTGTTATGATTAGATAAGATCTAAGAGATGGCTAGGTTCTCAAACGCTATTTTTCTTTTTTTTTAATTAGAGAAGTTGTGAATTTATAGAAAAATCACACATAAAATATAGGAGTTCCATATACCATCTGTGCTGGTTTGAAAGCATGTATGTCCCCTAGAAAAGCCATGTTTTAATCTAAATCCCATTTCATAAAGGCAGAATAATCCCTATTCAATACTGTATATTTGAATCTGTAATTAGATCATCTCCCTGGAGATGTAACCCAATCAAGAGTGGTTGTTAAGCGGAATTGGGGGAAATGTGTCTCCACCCATTTGGGTGGGTCTTGATTAGTTTTCTGGAGTCCTATAAAAGAGGGAACATTTGGAGAATGAAAGAGATTCAGAGAGAGCAGAGTGGAATGCTATAGCCACGAGAAACAGAGTCCATCAGCCAGAGACCTTTGAAGATAAATAAGAAAAATGCCTCCCTGGGAGTTTCGTGAAAGGAAGCCAGGAGAGAAAGCTAGTAGATGATGCCGTGTTCACCATGTGCCCTTCCAGCTTAGAGAGAAGCCCTGACTATGTTCACCATGTGCCTTCTCACTTAAGAAAGAAACCCTGAACTTCATCGGCTTTCTTGAACCAAGGTATCTTTCCCTGGATGCCTTAGATTGGACATTTCTATAGACTTGTTTTAATTGGGACATTTTCTGAGCCTTAGAACTGTAAACTAGCAACTTATTAAATTCCCCTTTTAAAAGCCATTCCGTTTCTGGTATATTGCATTCTGGCAGCTTAGCAAACTAGAACACCATCTGTACATAATGTACCCCAGAAAAGCCATGTTTTAATCCTGATCCAAACTTGTAGAGGCAGCCATTTCTTTTAATCCTGATTCAATATTGTAGGGTGGAAACTTTTGAATAGATTATCTCTACAGAGATATGGCATGCCCAATTGTGGGTGTGAACTTTTGATTAGATGGAGATGTGACTCCACTCATTCAGACCCACCCTGAATTAGTTTACTAGAGTCCTTTAAAAGGGGACCAATGTGGAAAAAACCTCAGATGTAGATGCTTGGAGAATAGTTGCTTCAGAGCTGATAGAGACACAAATGTTTGGAGATGCCTGGAGTACAGATAGAACAGATGCTTAGATGTGGGCAAAGCCCAGCAGTTGTTGCCATGTGCCTTTCCATGAGATGCTAAGCAAGCCAGAATCTTGAGTTGTGTCCCAGAGGAGCTGAGTAAAGGCCCACAGCCATTTAGTGAGGAAACCACTGGCATCCGAAGCTGGAAGCAATGGAACTGGGAACAGATCAGCAGACACTAGCCATGTGCCTTCCCAGATGACAGAGCTGTTCCAGAAAGCATCAGCTTTTCTTAAGTGAAGGTCACCTCTTGTTGGTGCCTTAATTTGGACATTTTCACGGCCTTAGAACTGTGAACTTGTAACTTATTAAATTCCCTTTCTGAAAGTTATTCCATTTCTGGTATATTGCATTCCAGCAGTTTGAGAAACTAATACAATCATATTATTAAAACCTTGCATTGGTGTGATATACTTGTTACAACTGATGAAAGCACATTTTTATAACTGTACTACTAACTATAATCCATAGTTTAATTTAGGATTCACTGTTTGTATTGTACAGTTCCATGTATTAAAAAAAATTTTATTCTAGAATTATATACACAACCTAACATTTTCCTTTTTAATGACATTCAAATACATAATTCAGTGCTCTTAATTATGTTCAAATGTGCTACCATCACCATCAT
>PVIY010058399.1:0-12473 GCA_004026745.1 Myrmecophaga tridactyla | reverse complement strand
TCTGCTCTTCATGGCTACATCGTTCTGCTCTCTCAGAATCTCAAGGCTTTCTCTCTTGTCATTCTCTAGCTTTTTCCAAAGTGCTGCTTCTTCTTTTTAAAATTTATTTATTAATTTAAAAAAATAACAAACCAAATAAATCATCAACATACACAATCAGTAATTCACAATATCATCACTTAGTTGCATATTCATCATTTCTTAGAACATTTGCATCAATTCAGAAAAAGAAATAAAAAAACAATAGAAAAAGAAATAAAACGAACACAGGAAAGAAAAAAAAAGATTATACCTACCATACCCCTTGCCCCTGCCGTTCATTGATCACTAGCATTTCAAACTGAATTTATTTTAGCATTTGTTCCCCCTATTACTTATTTTTATTCCATATGTTCTACTCGTTTGTTGACAAGGTAGATAAAAGGAGCATCAGACACAAGGTTTTCATAATCACACAGTCACATTGTGAAAGCTATATCATTATTCAATCATCCTCAAGAAACATAGGATGTTTCTTGAAATCATCCTCAAGAAACATAGGATGTCTATATTTTCAGGCAGTTCCCTCCAGCCTCTCCATTACATCTTGAATAACAGGATGATATCTACTTAATGCATAAGACTAACCTCCAGGAAAACCTCTCGACTCTGGAATCTCTCAGCCATTGACACTTTGTCTCATTTCACTCTTCCCCCTTTTGGTGGAGAAGGTTTTCTCAATCCCTTGATGCTAAATCTCAGCTCATTCTAGGGTTTTTCTCAATCCCTTGATGCTGAGTCTCAGCTCATTCTAGGATCTCTGTCCCGCGTTGCCAGGAAGGTCCACACCCCTGGGAGTCATGTCCCAAGTAGACAGGGGGAGGGTGGTGAGTTTGCTTGTTGTGTTGGCTGGAGAGTGAGGCCACATCTGAGCAACAAAAGAGGCTCTCTTGGGGGTGACTCTTAGGCCTAATTTTAAGTAGGCTTGACCTATCCTTTGTGGGGTTAAGTTTCATATGAACAAACCCCAAGACTGGGGACTCAGCCTATAGCTTTGGTTTTCCACACTGCTTGTGAGAATATCAAGAATTCAACTTGGGGAAGTTGAATTTCTCCCTGTTCTCACCATTCCCCGAAGGGGGCTTTGCAAATACTTTTCCACTCACTGATCGAATCACTCTGGGATTCATCGGGGCATCACTCTGGACAAACCAACAAAATCTCATGTCCTACCTGAGATTCCAAGTACTTATGGTGCTCAATCAAAATATCTACATAAGTTATATTAGGAAATAGTCCTTCTTCTTTTTAAGGATTCCAATAAAACCAATCAAGACCCACCTGGAATTTAAAGACCCACCTTTAAATCTAATCAGGTTAATGCCCACCCTTGATTGAGTCCCATCTCCATGGAGATAAGCTAATTAAAACTTCCAACATACAATACTGAATAGGGATTAGAAGAAATGGCTGCCTTTACAAAATGGGATTAGGATTAAAACATGGCTTTTCTAGGGTACATACCTCCTTTCAAACCAGCATAACCATCCATTTATTAACACCTTGCGTTAGTTTCATACATTTATTATAACACGTGGCAGTACATTTGTATAATTGGGTATTAACTAGAGCCCATCATTTGCAACAGAATTCATTCATTGTGTTTTGCAGTCTTATGTTTTATCTTTTAATTTTTGTTCTAGTAACACATACGACCTAACGTTTCCCCTTTTAACCACATTCACATATATAATCCAATGCTGTTAATTCCACTCGCAATGTTGTCACCACCATCCATTTCTAGAATTTTCCATCACCCCAAATAGAAATTCTGTACAAATTAAGCATTAATTCCCCATTCTCTACCCCCAACCCAGGGCCTGGTAAACTATATTTGAGATATAGCAAACTCTGTGTTTGCTTAGCCTAATTAGTTCACATCAGTGAGTTTATACAATATTTTTCACTTTGGGTCTGGCTTATTTCACTCAACATGATGGCTTCAGCTTCATCCAAGTTGTAGCAGAGATCAGAACTTCATTTCTTTTTATGGCTGAGTAATATTCCATTGTGTGCTATGAAACTGGAAGGAAAGCTAGACAGTAAGGACTGAGATGGTATAATCTGGGAATGCCTAGAGTATACAATGTTAGTGACTAAATGTACAAATTAAAAAAATGTTTTTGCATGAGGAAGAACAAAGGAATGTCAATATGGCAGGGTGTTGAAAATGGATGGTCATTCATATTTTAAAACTTCAACTTCTGTGTGAGACTAAAACAAAAATGTTAATTTAGTACAAAATTTATATTTTGACTAGTGCATTTCCTAATATAACTTATATGAACAGGTTAATTGAGCAACCTAAGTGCATGGAACCTTGAATAGGGCATGAGATTTTGTAGGTTTGTCCATTGTGATACCTTGATAAATCCCAGAGTTTTTCGAACAGTGAATAAAGAAGTATTTGCAAAGTCCCCTTAACTTCCCCATTTGGAGAATTCCTGATATTCTTGCAAGCAGTGGGGACAATCAAATTAATAGGCTGAGCCCTCAATCTTGGTTGGGGTTTGTTCATATGAAACTTATCCCTGCAAAAGATAGACTAAACCTACTTAAAATTAGGCCTAAGAGTCACCCCCAGATGACCTCTTTTGTTGCTCACATATGGCCTCTCTCTCTCAGCCAACACAACAAGCAAACTCACCACCCTCCCCCTGTCTACGTGGGACATGACTCCCAGGGGTGTGGACCTTCCTGGCAACGTGGGACAGAAATTCTAGAATGAGCTGGGACTCAGCATCAAGGGATTGAGAAAACCTTCTCAACTGAAAGGGGGAAGAGCGAAATGAGACAAAATAAAGTGTAAGTAGCTGAGAGATTTCCAACAGAGTCAAAAGGTTATCGTGGAGGTTATTCTTACGCATTAAATAGATATCACCTTGTTAGTCAAGATGTGATGGAGAGGCTGGAGGGAACTGCCCGAAAATGTAGAGCTGTGTTCCAGTAGCCATGTTTCTTGAGGATGATTGAATAATGATATAGCTGTCACAATGTGACTGTGTGATTGTGAAAACCCTGTGTCTGATGCTTCTTTTATCTACCTTATGGACAGATGAGTAAAAAACATGGATTAAAAATAAATAAATAATAGGGGGAACAAATGTTAAAATAAATTTAGTAGATTGAAATGCTAGTGATCAATGAAAGAGAGGGGTAAGGGGTATGGTATGTATGAATTTTTTTCTTGTTTCTTTTTATTTCTTTTTCTGAATTGATGCAAATGTTCGAAGAAATTATCATGGTGATGAATATACAACTATGTGTTGATATTGTGAGTTACTGATTACATACCAAGAATGGAATGATCATACGGTAAGAATGTTTGTGTTTGTACGTTGCTATGTTTAAAGAAATACAAAATTTTAAAATATGTATATATATATTCCACTGTGTGGATAGACCACATTTTGGTCATTCATTCATCTGTTGATGGACACTTGGATTGCTTCCATCTTTTGGCAATTGTGAATAATGCCGCTGTGAACATCAGTGTGCAATATAACATTTATTTTGGCATTGCATTTATTTTTATAGTTTTATTGGGGGCACCCAATACTGTTTTTGATTTGCCACAGTGTGGTAAAGTTTCTTTATAAAGTAAATGTATTTAAGATATAGAATTAAATGCACAAAACCACCGACGATTGTTTTACACTTTTTTTCTCGAATGAATTTATCTTCACAAGAAACATTGTACCGCTTGGTAAGTTAAAAGAAACAAAACAAGCCAGTATTAGATGCCCAGAATAGATACAAAAGAGAATTAAGCAATATTATTAAATCCTAGGCGGCTAATGTTGCTTGTGGAAATTTCTGGATTTGTTGACTATTTTAAAAAGAGAGATTAGAAAATGTTAGGTGTTAGATGCAGGAGCACCAAACTGAGTCTTTCTTAATATAATCAGAAGGCTTGAAAGACGACTGAACAAGAAGTAGCTTCTCACATTGGAGTAGATCTATTTTTTTTTGTATATACTTCACATAGAAGCATGCATTGAAAACCTACTATTCTAAGTACTTTGCATATTTTAAGGCACTTAATCATCTCCACCACTTCTTGGACTTTCCTTCTCTCAAAAAACAGTCCCATTTTTCATGGGTACAGCTCCTAGGTCCAAGCTCCCAATCCCACAGTGAGCATTTATTCAGCACTCAAGGTATACCCAGCCCTATTCTAATCCTCAAAAAATCCCACATGAATAGGGGATTTTATTATCCCCATTTTACAGCTCAGGAAACTGAGGTTCAGAGAAGGGATGTCATCTTGCCTGAGGAGGTATAGTTTATATGTTGTGACATACAGAAGGAATATTATGATTACAGCTCTATGGGTTCAATCTAGCTTCTCCTCCTATCAGCTGTGTGACCTTGGACAAATTACTCAGCCTCTCTGTGCCTCAGCTTCCTCTTCCTCAACCTGGGGATAATAATAAGGACCCAATGAGCTCTTACAGGTAGGCAGTGGCAGACCAAGATGGAACAAGCAGGGGAGCGGCCCTAGAATTTAAAAATTATAATAAAACTTTTTATATCACTTGCTTTTAAAAATCTTATCCTTCTTATTTTGAAATAATTTTAAACTCACAGGACAGTTACAAATATAATACAAAAGCCAAACAGAATTCTAACATACGTTCCCTACCCCAAAACCCAGATCCACCAGCTTTGAACATTTTGCCATATTTGCTGTATTGTTTGTGCATTTTCTGGTTTTATTTATTAGAGAAGTTGTGGGTTTGCAGAACAATTGTGCTGATTTTTTTTTCTGTTGGGGACAGAGTTTACCATAGATGGACAGATGGACACGGAAATTCAGGGGAAAAGGGAGGGGAGCTGGCTATAGGTTCAGGGCTCTGTTGCTATAAAGAGAAGTACCAGGTAGCAGAGCTAAAGCTGGGGTTTTCAAGATGATAGAAGACTCAGTCTGACAGTGGATGGAGAATTCCAGATACCTGTCACATGTCATGAAATATTATCCCCTCCTTTGATTTTTTTCCCCCAGCCATTTAAAACACCATCCTTAGCTCCTACAAAAAAACAGTCATTGGCCTGGATTTGGCTGGCAGGCTGTAATTTACCAACTCCCGGTCTAAACAATTCCTACGGTTCCTGTTGAGTTTTTGATCACTGGAAGCTTCGAATTAGCATATTTGTATTATTAAGCATTTAATAAATGTTGTACCTGACATGGAAGTTAATTGGGAAAACTCCCTGTGCTACGGTTCACCTGGGTGCATGCAAACTCAGTCCCACCCATTCATTTCAAGAATTAGTTCATAAAAGTTCCAAATATTTCTGTGTGTGTGTGTACTAGCTTCTATATAACAAAACTTGCCATTTTAACCGGTTTTAAGTGCAAAATTCAGTGGTGTTAATTACATTTACATCACCATCCACTACCAAAAATTTTTCCATCACTCCCCGAAGAACGCCTATAAGCACTCTCCATTGTCCACTCCCCAAGCCCCTGTCTCTGTGGATTTGCTCCTTCTGGGCATTTCATGTAAATGGAATAACATGGTATGTGTTTCTTTTTTTGACCTGGCATATTTTACTTGAGTGTAACATTTTCAAGTCTCATCCATGTTGGAGCTTGAGTCCCTATTGACAGAAACATTGACAAACTGTAACCCACAGACCGCCTCTTTTCATACAGCCCACGAGCTAAGAGGGGTTTTTACATTTTTAAATGGTTTTTAAAAATAGGAATATATATATATATATACTTAGTATGCTGTATGGGGAGGTCACATTTCATTGTTTTCTCATGTAAGTATCCCATTATTGCAGCACCATTTGTTGAATTTTTGTTTGGTTGGTTGTTTTTTGTTTGTTTGTTTTGCTTGTTTGTTAGTTTTTTGGGAAGTGCATGGACGGGGAATCCAACCCAGGTCTCCCGCATGGCAGGCGAGAATTCTATCACTGAATGACCCTCGCACCCCCTGAAAAAATGATTTCCTGATGCAAGAAAAGTCTATTATGGCCTTCCAAAGTTCACAAATAAAGTTTTATTGAGACACAGTCGTGCCCATGTGTTCAGTGATATGGAAGCCTTCGCGCGCTCCAATGGCACAACTGAGTCGTGGTGATAGACACTTTCTTTTCTTTTCTTTTTATTTTTTTTAATAGACACTTTCTTTCTAATCTTTAAGAAAAAGTCCTCTAACCCCTGGCCTAACCGGTCAACCCCTTTTCTTCAAACCTCCAATATTTGAAGGGCACAAGGGACCAGTGACGTAATACTCCCCGCCCCTTTAGGGGCAGACCGAGCAGGTTTGCCGATCTCTGGCGCCCTCTGGAGGAATCCAAGGGAACTGCCACCTCAACCTCTTTCCCAATATCAACCC
Organism: Myrmecophaga tridactyla; assembly: GCA_004026745.1. NCBI lineage: Eukaryota > Metazoa > Chordata > Mammalia > Pilosa > Myrmecophagidae > Myrmecophaga > Myrmecophaga tridactyla. Next base: position 6,084 of record PVIY010058399.1, on the reverse strand, counting down.
TGGTTCTCTCTCTGGGAGGTGGGAGATTATTTTTGCGCTCCCTCTTTACCCTGATATTGTCCCCTGACAAGGTCGCTAGGGCTGTCCTTCCTGGAGCTGTGCCCCACCATCCCCCCATGCATTACACACCTGAAGGATTCTCAGTGAATAAAATCACACTGAGCTAGAGTCAGAGATAGCAACAAATTTGAAGAGTGTTGCAAATAATATATGCCTGTAACCTCTTAGTTTGGGGTTTGCATCTGAATGCCTTGTATTGCTGTAGCATGCCATTCTGTGCTCCCAGTAAAGTATTCCGAACTGCATCATTTTCATTGGACATCTGCAAGGACTGCCAGGTATAGTACAGTAAAAATAATAATAATAGTAATATAAGGTTGGAGATGTTAAATGATATGTTCATGCTAATAGGGAATGTTGGGGTGGGTAAAGAAAACAGACTCAGCTGCAGAGTTGGGCTGGAGCCGGCTTGCTTGGGCCAAGGAGATCCAATGGTGTCATCTCTTTCTAATTCCATGTCAGTGACATCACGTGGGTAGCTTGAAATTGGCAAATGCCGCAAATACGGAACTCCCTCCACCTGAAAGCTGGTTGTGACCCACTGGCAAGCATACCCACCCAACTGAATGGAGCCTCCTGGATCTGATTCTGTGGTTTCTTCTGGCAATCGCTTTTGCTCACATCGTTGCATCTTACGGCTTTGGAGGGTTTTGCGTTTTGGAACAGGGTGCTCTATGTATCCAGTGCCTGATCAAGTCCCAACTGGACAGCTGCACACTGCCACTCCTGCCTCAGTTTCTCTGTCTGTCAAATGGAACTAATGCTTCCTGTGTGGATGGGATGTGGGAACGGCTGACCGTTGTGTTTACACAGGCACGGGCAGAAAGGAAGACAGTTTTCTTGGGAGAAGGCATCCATGCCAGCTTTGCCAGAGACTTCTTGGAAGATGAATTATTTCTCTTCAAAGCCTCCGTTCATTCATTCATTCATTCATTCATTCCCCTCATCAAGTATTTCTTGAACACCTAGCATAAGACTTTATTGTGGGGGTGGGGCATGGAATCAAAAGAAGAATAACATTCTTGGACACGTAGAAAATATACAGAATTCAAATTTTTGCATCCATAAAGAACATTTTGTTGGAACCCAGCCACACCCATTCATTGATGTGTTGAATTTACACCAACGATGTAAGTTTATTGGCTGCTTTTACAACAGCAGAACGGGTGGTTTGCAAAACCCAAAATATTTCTTATCTGGTCCTTTGTGGAAAAAATTTGACGACCCCTGCTCTAACGTCAGAGGAAATCGTTTTTGCAAGAGGGGAAACTGAGGCCCAGAGAGCTGAAGTGAGTTTTTCCAGGCCCCACCTTCCTGAGGGATTCCACATTTTACCAAATTACTCAAAAGATATCCTGAGCGTTTCATATGGAAACTCATGATCACATTTGTCAATACGCAGCTCCATAAATGGAAGGGTTCTGGGGGTGGGGTGGGGTGGGGTGCGGCGGGGGCGGGGGGCAGCTACCACACACCCAGCTAATCTTGCTAAGCTGGGAGATTTTTAATTGCCCCTGTAAAAAAAAAAAAGTCATGGCTTTTTCTAGAGACCTTCAGTTTGGGACTTTGATCGGACGGATTGCATCATTGCGTCAGAACCTCATTTTGATTTCATCCCCTCTGGAGACATTCATTGGCACAGTTGGAATTTGGTGGCCAAAAGGTGCTCATTCATAGTGACAGAGAACAGATCAGCGGTTGCCAGGAGCCGGGGAGGGGTGTGTGCTGGGGCAGTGACTGCTAATGGCAACTGCAAGAATATTTCCTTGTTTGTGTATGTTGTTCACAATGCAACAACTACAGATGTAACCCTTTTACATTTTAAATTTCACCTTCGTTATTAACATTTTCTCTATCACTTTCTGAAGTCTAGACCTGGGATTGGCATGCTATGGGCCTCCATCTGTTTTTGTAAATAAGATTTTATTAGAACGTATGCATGCCCATTTGGTTACATACTGTCCATAGCTTGCTTTTACGCAACAATCACTGAGTTCGATAAAGCAAAAAAATATTTACTGTTTGACCCTTTACCAAAAAATTTTCTTGACCCTGAGTCTAGATGATAAAAAAAAAAGCACAAAACTTAAAACAATAAATGGAGTCCTCATTTGTAGTGTTTGCCGATTTCCATCGTGTAAATACTCAACGTGGCGCATTTCAAGCTACCAGCCTGATGTCAATGAATGCACTGTTAGAAAGATACACGGCAACTCACCATCAAATTGTATTTCTACCAAACACATACAACAGAAAAAATCACTTCAAGAGGACCAATAACAGCAGAATGGAATAAAATCACTCAAAAGTGATGCTTTGAGTCTGTCCTACCTTATAAAAATATATATATTTAGCAATAAGTTCATCTAACTTAACTTTTAATACTAGCTTGTAAATTTTAAAATAATAATTGTGAATTTGATCGTGAGTTTCCTTATGAAATGCTCAGGGTGCCTTTTGATAATTTGGTAAAAGGTGGAATCCCTCAGGAAGGTGGGGCCTGGAAAAACTCAGTTCAGCTCTCTGGGCCTCAGTTTCCCCTCTTGCAAAAAAGCAATTTCCTCCTTTGATGCTAGAGCAGGCGTTGGCAATAGATTGACAATCCACTTGCAAAATTCTGGAAAATTAACAACCGGTTCCTGCAAACCTGGCACAAGGTGACTCTGGCATGATATTGCAAAAATCTTTAGAGCATCCTGTTTTCTTCCCTGAACACTGCGCCCGAGGATGGTGAGTCAATCGATTGAGGTTCTGGAAGCAAGCTTAGATTGTTTTCTGGAGCTCTAACCTGGGAGCTCAGTGGCCAGCTGAGGATCCCAGAGTCCTTTGTGAAATGAATAATCAGGGAGCCACTAGATTTAGGAGGAAAAACAACCAACGACTACAGGATCCAGGCTTTGAGCCCAGTTAATAAGCAGGAGCCAGGTACACTGAGAAGAATGAGTTCCCTGCTTTCCCAGGCTCCCCCACAAACCACTTTATCGCAGCTTTGTATCCCTGAAACATCTTAAGTCTCCATTTTCCCTGTTTTTTTTACTTTTTATTTTGAAATAATTCCAGATCTTCATAAAAGTTTCAAAAATAACACAGAGAATTCCCGTGTACCCTTCCCCCCAACCTCCCCCCAATGATAACATCTTATGTAACCGGAGAACGATATTATAAACCAGAAAACTTACATGGGTACTCTACTGTGAGCTAAACCAGAGACTGCTCAGATTTCAGCTGTTATGTGCCCTCATTCTTTTTGATGTGTGCACAGTTCTATGAAATTTTATCACACGTGTAGAGTCATCTAATCACTGCAAACAGGATACAGGCATATTTTGTCACCACAAAGGAACTGCCTTGTGCTACCTTTTCATAGTTGTACTGTCCCCCCCACCCCCACTCCCAAGTCCTGGCAATCACCAATCTGTTCTCCATCTCTGTACTTTTGGCATTTTAAGAATGTCCCGTAAATGGAATGAAGCAGAACATAACTTTCTGAGACTGCCATCTTTCAGTTGTCATTCCTTTGAGACTCATGCAAATAAGTATATCAGTTGTTTATCCTTGTGTATAGCTGAGTAATATTCCACTGTGCAGAGTTCCATGATTTGTTTATCTATTCACCTGTGGAAGGACATTTGGGCTGTTTCCAGTTTGGGGCGATGACAAATAAAGCTTCTATGTATATTCACGTTCAGACTTCTGTGTGATACATGAGGCATCTCAGGTAGATACCTCGGCATGTCCTTGCTGAGTTGTGTACGTTTAACTTTTTAAGAAACTACCAAGCTGTTTTCCAGAGGGGCTGTACCATTGTGTAACCCACCAGGCACGTCTGCGTGTTCTGGTCACTCTGCATCCTTGACAGCACTTGGTATTGTCGGAATTTAAATTTTAGCCAGTCTTATAGGTAGTAGCTCATCATGGTTTTAATTTGCATCTCCCTAATGGCTAATGAAGTTGAGCCATTTTAATTTTATAAAAATGGTATCAGGAGATCTTTTGTAACTTGCTTTTCTCCAAACAACATTATGCTTCTAAGACTTTTCCGAGTTGCCGTTTGTGAGTTTTCCGCTGCATAATATGCCTTTATAAGACAATCCCAAATGTATTTTTCCATTCTCCCATCAATGGAACCATTTGCAGGGGTTCTAGATTTTTGCCACTGGGAACCGGAACCGTACTGCATGTGTCGCTAGTGTACTGCCTAGAATGTCCCTAGAAGTAGAATTGCTGGGTCATAGCAATTAAGATAGATTGCTTCTCAAAGTGGTGGGGTCAGCCATTCTTTCAGTTACTCCATCCCGCAGGTGAGAGAGGGAGATAAAGTTCAGGGCGCATTTCGAGATAGGAACAGTGTACAGATGTGATATTAATACCAGACTGTGCCTAAACAAGATAAAGGTCACCTTGGGTGGAATCTATCAACAAAGCTATTAGGAATTTATTTCCTGAGGCGGTGGGGTGGGGGTGGGGTGGGGCCAAGAAGACACCCAAATCTGTAGTACATCAGAGAACAGATGTACTAAGAAAGATGTGATTGGAACCAGCGATAAGTGGAAATATATGTACCACCAGGGAGAGGTTAGGCAAGAAAACACGCTTGGTGATAATGATAGAAAGTGGGTGGAGGTTGTAAATCTGCACTGTGACCTCATGAGCAGTAGAAGTGAATGTTTTATAACAAGCGCCGAGAACCTAGGACGAACACACGTATTTAATTCATCCTTGCAGCATATATATATATATCATGCATAAACCATATCCAAGAAGTTGGACTGGGAGAAGAGGAACCAAGTTCCGGCATCTTCCTTACCCTCAGAAAGTTCAGTAAGTAGAAGGGAAAGCACACTAAAAGAATCAGAACCTAAAAAAGACAAACAATTAGAACCTGTGTCAATGCAACAGGAGCTATCTATAAGCCAGCGACAGATCTATATGCCTTGGGAATTCTAGGAAGTTGGGACAAGAAACCAAGTCATGGGATCCGAGGTTGAAAATTCTGTTCACTTTCTGTCCTCAAGAAGAGGACAAAATTCCACTATTCCATTGCGAGGGCAAGTCCCAAAGTAGGTACAAGGGACGATTGTGCAGCAAGAGCAAAGAGCAAATTACGGTAGCATGCTACCTCGTGCGTGAGCCTCACGGATGTTGTGCTAAGTAAAACAAGCCAGACATAGAAGAGTTCATTCTGTACAATTCCATCTATATGAAACTCTAGGACAGGCAAAATTTATCCTACTGCCTAAGAATGGGGCACAGCTGTTTAACACGTGCAACATGTTTAATTAAGTTGAACTTACTAGTAACACATCAAATGTTGTGACAGTAGCAGGTTATCGTGAGAATACCGAATAGGGCTGAATGTGGTTGGAAGACGGAAAGGTTTTTTTTTTTTTTTGCATGGGTAGACACCAGGAATCGAACCCGGGTCTCCAGCACGGCAGGCAAGAACTCTGCCTGCTGAGCCACCATGGCCCCACCTGGAAGGGGGAAGTTTAGAGTCATATATATCACCAGAAGCAAAGCTGGAGGTGAAAATATGGGAATGTATAACAGGGAATCGTTTTGTTTTTTTTTTAGATTTTTTTTTTTTTAAACATGACAACATACAAACACGAACATTCTTACCATATGATCATTCCATTCTTGGTATCTAATCAATAACTCACAGTATCATCCCATAATTGTATATTTGTCACCACCATCATATCTTAGAACGTTTGCATCAACTCAGAAAAAGAAATAAAAAGACAAATCTCATACACACCATACCCCTTACCCTCCTTCTCATTGACTGCTAGTATTTCCATCTACCCAGTGTATTTTAGCCTTTGTTTCCCCTATTTTTTTCTAGACCCCTGACCACTCCCTTTCATTGATCACTAGCATGTCAATCTACTAAATTTATTTTAACATTTGTTCCCCCTATTATTTATTTATTTTTAATCTACGTTTTACTCATCTAACAGTGAATCTTGGGGAGGACAATCTCCGCGATTAACTGTAAAAATATAAAAAGTTCTCTCATGA
>PVIY010058398.1:0-12473 GCA_004026745.1 Myrmecophaga tridactyla | reverse complement strand
TCCTTCCCAACCCTTCCTCAAAACTTCCCAAGTTATGAGGAAATGTTTTATTCATGACTTGATCCAAGAACTACCATAAACAAACAGTTTGGAGGGATGTGGGTCCCTTGCTATATTGACCTTCCTTGGACTGAGGGAGGAGTGATAGTATAGTCGGTAGGCTAACAAGGGGCTGCCTAAGGGAGTGGCCTCTGGGCTACCTGCAAAGGAGGAGGTGTCAGAGTGAAGATCCAAGGGAATGACTTCTGGGGAGGGATATAAGAAAAGGAGGGACAGGGTCAAGGATGGATATCTTCAGTAGTTATGTAGAGGCCAGCCAGTGGACTTAACTACTTCACAGGAGGTACTCCGAGTTAGAGATCTCTAACATATCCAAACAGGAATGTGGGACAGGAAAGGATAACACTGAAGCAAAGTCTAATAATAAATGATGGGAGAGAGAACACATTTGAACAGATAGGAGGTAAGGACAGAAAACACAAAGATTTTCAAAGTGGTGGCAGGACCAGGTGCCACAGCACTTGGACCCAACTTGAAACTCCTTAGACTGGATCTGAGCACAAGGCTTAGATCATTCTGCAAACCCATCCTTCAGGGCCACAGCAAGGAACCACCACAAACAAAGAAGTTGCAGAGGCAGACCTGATTTCTCCCTAGGGAGTAGGAAATGGATGCGGTTTAGGGTAAACTTGAAGGAGCCTGTCTAGTGTGGCTGAGAGGCCAATCACAAAGAAGCTATGAGAGGAGTCCTTGAAGAATGGTAGCAGGGGAAAAGTGAGGAAACAGGACCAGGAAGGGTTAGGTACGGCAATCCCCAGACAACTGCTAAGAGAGTAACAAACCCAGCAGAAAGCAGGGAGGGAAGAGACTGCAAAGCAAAGGAGTCAAAGAAAAAGATGCTGTGAGTCAGAAGTAAGGAGGATGGGGAGAAGAGAAGGATAGGCAGTGAGGGAGACAGCATGGAGTGAGCCCAGTGCCAATTCATACCCAAAAGCCAAGGGGGAAAAGCCAGGATGCAGGTAATAGAGGCAAGTAAGACAAAGAGAAGAACAATTAGCAAGGACTTACAGGACCCAGTGCTGATCTTCATAATTTACAGAGTGCAGATTTTGAGGGCCAGTGTCTTACATGGAAGATGTGCTCCTGACTGGCTTGCCAAAAATCTGTTATCAGTGCTTGAATGATCCCGGGGCCAAACCATGATGCAGGGAAGAATTCAAGGAAGAGTAACATGGATGACACAAACAGCAGAAGTTTATTGAAAGGATAGTACCCAGTGGAGAAAGATCACCATGGGCATACTCAAGGAAGAAACACGTGCTAGATTAAGCTAGGTTGCTGTTTTATGTGCTGGCTTGTGGCTATCCTTAATCTAAAGCTAAGTGTGGAAAATTCCAAATCCCTTTTCTTACTCAATTCCTTCTTTCCTCTTCTTTCTTTTTGTCTTGGTTGATTCTAAGAACTAGGACAAAAATCTCCCCCACTTGGTGCACTTGCTTTGTAGTTGAGCAGTTTCAGGCTATGGTCATAGATTTGGGGTAACCTTTCTGCTCCCTTACAGGACTAACTGGTACCCCTGGTTTAGGGTTTGACCTACTGTAGCCGGCCTCACTGGGATTTTGAATGAATGGATAAATTGGATAACTCTTTTAGAAGACAGTTCTTCAGCACTCCACTTGAGCATGAGACATGATTCCCAATTTAAAGAGCACCATAAGAAACCTAAAAGTAGGTGAAACAAACAACAAAATAAGTGTAATAATAGTGAGGCTATCTGTTTAGGTTTTTTTCTTTTTTTAGTGAGTATTTATGAGCCTTTTTTGTTGTCATTTTTGAGATATTCAGTTGCTCTCTCCTGCCTTACCCACAAGTCAATTCTTCCAGTTTACTCTTTCCATATATAACATTGTTGCAAACATGAATTCTTTTATAATACCACACATCACAGGCAAACCATAATCTCAACTCAGCCTCATATATAAAACAAACATTAATTAGGGTCATTAGATTTATATATATACACACAAAAGAAAACTATCCACATAACTGCCTGAACTGGATTTTAGGATCCTGAATTTCCTGCCAGGAAAGTGATTACCTGTAAAATGGAAGAAAGACTAAACAAAAGAAAGAGAAATTATAAACCTTAAGTTTCGTGGGGTGATTACATTTAGCCTATTTTTGTAATACTCATTGTTATAGAAAAGTGATTTGGAATCTCACAGATTCTTCCTTATCCAATGAATAACGTATTATTAGTGTACTCTAATGAACAGTGATTAATATTAGCATGTTAAAGCTTTGTTTAATAAAGATATCAAAACCCATTGATACTTATACATTTTCTGGTACTTATTGTCAAAACTTAATAATTTGGCATAGTTTCTGAAATATATTGATTCTAATTTCAGCAATATTGTTTCCCTAAAAAGTGCACATTTACCTCATCCATAAAACAATCATCAAAACTCCTATCAGATCTAAGATTCCCTCTTAATAAGACTTCAGCAAGACTCAACGTAAAAATAATTCTCCAAAGTTCTGATTGTCCAGGAAATCTTGCAGACGGGGACAGAAGTAATACACCCCGCTTTGTTAAGCTCGGATGCCTTGCGAAGACTTTTGAGTTTCGCTTGGAGGTAGAAGTGCTGAGACGGAGCAGGGGGAGATCCCCGCAGAGCGTGAACTGGGCGCGGGCGTCTGGGACCTCAGTACCTCTTGGGGAACCCTCAGACCAGCAGCCTGACCCTCCTCAGAACCAAGCACTCCTTGAGGGAAAAGACCACCATCCCGGAAGACGAACATTAGGGCCGACTTTTACTTGCTTTGCTTCCTCGTGAGGGTCCTTTTTAACGTTTCAGAAAAGAAAGAAAAAGGCCGCGTGGACCCTCGGAGCAATGTGAAAAGCTGGAGAGGGTGGGGTCAGCCGTTTCAGTTCCCGCGCAGTTAGTTTTCCCTTCCGCGCTCGGTTTTATCACCGCGCTCCTGTGTTCAAGCTGCAGACGGGTTGCTTTTGTTCAAGTGGCTCTTCCTACTTTGCTGTTTCGTGTGGTCCTGTAGTGCAGAGACAGCACATTGGCAGGGGGCGGGAGGCGTCTGCCACTCTCATGTTTGAGATTCCTGCCCAATCACTTCTTTGTCTCTTGTAGATTTGGTGGTATGTCTTTCAATGACAGTTTTGCCATATAAAGAGACTTGTCACTGAACTTCCCGAGTCTTTCCTGAGCAGCTGCAGACTTCTCTCTTACCTGTTAATAAATTAGAGAGGACCCTAATGTCTGTTTAAATGTTTATGGATGAGGAAAGCAAAAGAACGTTTCAGGTAGGCAGCCATTAACTTCCGCAAGCCCCAACACTGTTTCCTTTTCAATATCACACAGGACAGGAGGAGGGCACTAAATATAAGCCCAGTTTGCCCCTTGACCTGGGAAACTGCCACCTTGCAGAGAGGAAAAATAACCCCTCTGGAGCCTCTAAAGTATGGAAAAACAATTTTGTCAAATCATAAAACTACTCGTACAGAGAACATTCTTTAGACTTTAGACCTGCTAAGTATCAGCCTCAACACCCCTCAGTTTTGTTTTGTTTTTCATATCAGGACTAAACATGGAATGTTTGGCTGTAGTTTCCTTGAGAGGGGTTTTCACTCACCATTCCCCCAAAGAGATGTGGTGGAAGGGATACCAGTCTGGCCTCCCAGTATGAGAGCCCCAGGGTCTGGTTTACCAATAAGCCTCACTCACAAGGGTCGTCTGTATTTGATCTCTTTTTAACTTGATTTTCATAGCACATTTGAAAAATCAGTCATGATGATTGCATGGTTCTTGAAAAAAAAAATTTCAGCCTCTTACCAACACAAGTTAATATGACATTTTGACTTTATCACATTTTATAAAAATAAAAACATTTTGAAGGTGTAATTGAAGAAAATGTGAAATAGAGAAGAACCAGGTCCTGTAGCTAATTGGCTGTGTGACTTTGGCTAAATTATTTAACCTTTCTGTGCCTTCATTTCCACCACACAAAAAAAATGGGAACAAGAACAGTATCTACCTGATAGGGTTGTTGTAAAGACCAAGTGGTTTAAAATATGTAAAGCACTTAGAACCAAAAACCTGCTCCACAATAAGTGTTGGATTAGGATTTGCCGTCATTACTGAAGGGCAGCAAGATTTTCATGAACCTCAGTCCTTTCAAGCTGACTGGCGAACTAAGAGGTTACCTAGTATTTTGAGCTACCCTCCCTTGCATCCTTCTATATCTTGATGATTCATTTGTACATTTGCTTATCCATTACCCTACGTGCTTTGGCCCTTGCTAGTTTTCTCCCCATCCCAATAGGCACTGCTCTCCCCTAACATTCTTTCCCTCTGAATCTTTGCCTTTTCAATTCAGTCACTATTGCCTTTTCCTAGAGATGAACTGATAGAACCCACATAGATAAGTGTGACAGAGGCTAACATGACTTGGTATCCTATTGCATGCTAGCTCCTGTGTCCATGCTACTTTACCAACCCTCATACCAGCCCTGGAAAGTAGATATCATTACCAACACTTTTGCAGATAAGAAAATGAGGTTTAGGAAGTTTTAGGAAGTAGCAAAGCCAGGACTGGATCCAGCGAAAGCTCCAGCAAAGCTCCTACATTTTGTACACCTCCCCCCCCCCCAAGCTTTCTATTGCTACTCAGCAGGATGTTTTCTCCAATCATAACTGGAAACTTCCATATGTAACAAACAGGCCCTCCTTTTCTTATATTTAGCATTCCTGTTCTTTCTGTGACTGATTTTTCTCTTCCCTGCTGTTATTTTTGTTTCATGCTGTATACTAGATCCAGTTTTTACCTGGTCTTGTAGAGGTTGGCTGGATTAAGAAACTCTACAGCAAATAAAAGCATTCCTCACAGTATCGTGAACATGTTTCTTTCATTTTTTAATAATCATGGGCGGAATATCTCTTTTCATAATGTAAAAGGAATCAACCACAAAGGAGAACTAAGCCTATCAGTTACATCACCTCACCAGTATTCTGCAACATTTTTTTCCTGTCCACTTCTGATTTAAAAAAAAAAAAAAAATTTAAATAGTAAGCTTTGCATCTCATTAGGGCTGAGATTGGGTGAGGAAAATGAAGCAATTGCCTCCAGTTACACAATTTAAGGAGACACCTAAAAGTTCTGTAATCAAGATAAATAATATTTAATGCATTATTTTTAAAAATCAAAATTAATGCAAAAACCCACAATTAATAAAATATCAAATTAAAAATACCTATCACAATTTATAAAATATCAAATTACAAAAATACCTATTATTTTACTTACCTCTTCAGTTTGTTATCAGTGTGAAAGGCAAAGACTTAGTGTTTATTCATCTTCAAAACATAATTCTATCCAGTAGACTAATACTATTTGATATTTAATGAATATATAGCATCCTATTGAGAATTATTTCCTTATAGCATTATCTATTCTCTTTTTGTGGGGTTCCTGGTCCAGGAATCGAACCCAGGTCTCCCAGATGAAGCATTCTACCATTGAACCACCCATGCACCCTCTAACTATTCTTTTTGAAAAATGAATATCCAATTTGAAAAAGTCCATATCATAAACTCAACCACTTCCATGGGTTTTCCTTGAAGCACATCATGTCAAGAAAAAAAACCCTATTTTTTAAATTAAATGATCATTTTCTCAAATATAATTTCCATTAAATTCATTTGAATAACTAAGTGTCAATGGCCGAGAGATTCCAAACAGAGTCGAGAGGTTATCCTGGAGGTTATTCCTACACATTAAGTAGATATCACCTTGTTGTTCAAGATGTAGTGGAGAGGCTGGAGGGAACTGCCTGAAAATGTAGAGCTGTGTTCCTGTAGCCATGTTTCTTGAGGTTGATTGTATAATGATACAGCTTTCACAATGTGACTGTGTGACTGTGAAAACCTTGTGTCTGATGCTCCTTTTATCTACCATATCAACAGACGAGTAGAACATATGGAATAAAAATAAATAATAGGGGGAACAAATGTTAAAATAAATTTAGTTTGAAATGCTAGTGATAAATGAAAGTGAGGGGTAAGGGGTATGTATAATCTTTTTTTTCTCTGCTATCGTTTTATTTCTTTTTCTGTTGTCTTTTTATTTCTTTTTCTAAATCGATGCAAATGTTCTAAGAAATGATGAATATGCAACTATGTGATGATATTAAGAATTACTGATTATATATGTAGAATGGAATGATATCTTAATGTTTTGTTTGTTGTTAATTTTTTTAATTAATAAAAAAATTCATTTGAATATATGTGGTATGAGCATATAAATAAAGAAACCAGATGCAATAAAAAAATGGGTGCTGCCACAGATACACTTACTTAGGAACAATAATATAAGGCAGAGGTAATGTGTGGTAGTACAGTTTCAATAATACGTATTTTTCAGTTACTTGTGCTTGGGCAGTTGGAAATTCATACAGGATAAAAATAAGCTTAAATCTTACCTCTTACCATACACAATTGATATAATTACTAAATATAAAAGTCAAAATTAAAATAGCTTCAGAGACTAACATTTCATAACGTCTTCATGATCTTAACCTAGGTAAATATTTTTCAGACAAGAAATGAAACAAACCACAATGAAAAAGAATGATAAATTTGAATATATTAGAATTGAGCATGCCTGTTCCTCAAAGCATACAGAGGAAACATCCAAAATTTTATGTAACAAAATCTGGAAATGTGCATTTCACAAATAATTCAGAAAATAATTTCACAGAAGAGAATTCCATATTATCATTAAAGTGCATTAAAACTTAAGAACACAATGATATATATTTATGCACGAATGTTATATATAATCAAATATAAATATATATAATTTATGAACTTGTTATACATTGGTATAAAAAGTTCAGAATAGAGCATGATCTCATATCAATTGTGTTAAGCTATGTTAGACTTGAGTGAAGCTCCAAAATTCACTGCAGAGCTCTTTATTCATTATGCTTGTCCATTTCCTGTTAGCTACAGAGCTTCATATTGGAATCCAAGCTGGAGGAGAACCATCCACCCAAGGAGTCAAAGAAAATACAGATTTTGGCAAAGATCACTCCAGTTCTTTAATTTACACTCTTCATTCCTTTTAAAATTTTTATTGTATAAACCTGCTGCATGGCCAAGTTTTATACAATCAGTTACTAGTATATTATCTTCTTACAAGGAAGTATGCTAAAATGTTAATAATTCAATCTACTTCCAGCACAGTCTATTAAAATTACAGATTTGAATAGACAATACACAATGGGCATCTGTTATGAGTATGGGACTTTTTTTTTCTATTGTTGGCCTCTGAGACAAGGGACCATAAAGTAATGCAGAATTTAAAGTTAGGAAAGTGATTAGGTTCAAGGAGAGGGGAATACTGTTACTATTAAGTACTCTATTTAATGCTTTAAAAATGGCCTCACACCATCCATTCTCCTTCCCAATAGCTATAGTTTCATTTATTTATGTCCTATCAGAGAGTAAGTGCATTGCCGCTATGCTTCTGGAACAAGTTGTGCCTCTTTAATGGCTCAATATTTGAGAAGCATCTCCTGGTGTGTTATTAGCCCTATTGAAGACTTTGTGCCAAATCACGGAATAACAAATGACTATAAAAACAGAGATGACCTCTCGAGCTGAGTTTTACCAGTTCACTTCTTCACAATGGGATTTATTGTTTCTTGCTCTGACAAAGTTAAACTCCAAATTTTCTTGTTTCTAGCAGGATGTGTAAGGGTTACATTTCTAACCTTGGACACAGAAAATGACTAAACCTGAAGTCACAAATGTAACATGTTAATGTAGGGAGAGTTGGAAAATAAAGACTTGAGGTTCAGTTCAAATGTTCTTAATACAGCAGCCGTAGGACCTGAGTAACTGTGTAGATCAAATAGCTGAAATCCAACCAAGTCCCATCCAACTATTTATTCAAGATTAAATAAGCATGTTGAAAAAGCATGTTCATATCATATCACCTCTTAAAATACTCAGTAGACTTTTAGTGCAAGAAAAATACACTTATTCTTAATCCACAATGAAGATATCACCAAGATATTAGTCAAGAAAAAAAAATACAGTCACTTGGAGTATTCAGCCATCAGCCAGCTTGTACAGGCTTAAAAATATCTGAGGGTGCTTCTCAGCAGCTTTTGTGAAATGATGCCTGAGAGGAAGGAGTCTTGCTACATGTCACTGAAGGACCAATTCAAAATGTGGCAGCTCTACTCCTATGTAATATTAAAGGGAAGCTCACATATACAATTTTCCATAGCACTCTAGTATTTAGCTCCAAGGTATGGAGATCCTAAGCCACTTTCAGTTGGCATAGTCGTGATTTTAAGCAAATATCTCAAGACCACAAAGTATTGGAATCAACCCAGATTTTGAATAAGAATGGCGATAAAACAAACTTTTTTTAAATGGATGCAAATGCATATGGATAATTAAGATGACAGTGGGACATGGTAAAATTGTAATTACTATACTCAAAGAGATAAACGATGACTTTGCATCTGTATTTTCCTAACAGAAACTAAATTAGAAACTTAAAAATACTAGAGGGCTATGGAAAATTGTATATGTTTATATACATAATTCTAGCATTAAAATATCTTTTACGATAGCCTGAAGATATTTGAAGATTATCTCTTATAATATAGAGTTAAAATACAAATATGTAGAAAATAGGCAAGTAATAAATGATTGCCTTAATAAGGGAAAAAAATGAACTTGACAATTTAAGAATTATAAGGAAAATAAATAGAAAAGTCATTCAGGTTAGAAAAACTTGAATTTCTTGATTGACATGATCTACTACATGAAGAGGACATTAATTAATACACATACTCAGAAATACCAGTATAGAGCTTCATAAATCTTTAAAATATGATATCAAATTGTAGAGAGACTATTAAAAGGAAGAAGAAACACCATTTTTCCAGTTGCTGGATGTAGGCTGAAGTAAAATGAGTATTAATTGCTTAATGCTGAAACTTTTTTAGATAGGTATTCTAAAGTAAAAACGAAACCTTGGTGGGATTCAATTCTGAGTTACAAAATGATTAATTAATGAAACCCTTAGAATGCTGGCTCAGCCTGTGAGAATCAGAATAATAAAACTCTTTCCATATTGAGAGTATAAGTTTTTATATCATTTGGGGTTGGAAAAGCTTATTATGAAATATAAGCAATATCTGGTATTTTGCAAGTAAAATCCAATTCCATTTATGGCTACATCTCACTCTGTGATTTTAAGTACAGCACCCTTATGTTGTTTGCGTGTCCTAGTGGAGGAACCCAGCTCCCTCCCCACTAGGGACAGATACATGATCAAGGTATGAGCTGGATGTCATACAACATTCCCACAAGAATGAGACCATCACCAGTGAATACATACAAATGCGCAGGACAACAGGGAAAAGAATATACTAATAGCACCGCTCTCTACTAAGGGATTGTATATTATCCCACCAGGCTGAATTACTTGGCCCTGACACAAGATGTATTTGTGGGTCCCAGGGAAAGGTGACAGGCTGTGCTAGGACATTCCCCTACTGCAAACTACCCCCCAGGAAGCATGCGCCAGTGGGAGAAAAGAAAAAGGGTGATTGGGTGTACTGATGGGGATTCCTCAGGTTCAGCCTAATCAGACAACTGCCTGGTCCTCTACCCATTCCAACCTCAATATTTTCAACATATATGGCAGTGCCATGTTTTCCTTTTGCTGGAGTGCAATGTTTAATGACTAAATAGTTATAATTAGATGACAGTAACATATAGTAAATTGTCTTTCCTGATGACCTTGTTTGCTAGAGGTTTATAGGAAGCATGAAAGATCTATTTTGTGCCATGGGAGGGTGCCCATTTTTGAGACACTTGAGACACTTAATGAGGTATCTTGAATTTATTGGAATCCAGGTGGGTATCTGAACACATGGTACAGGGATTTCACTATGACAGTGTCAATGGTCTCAGTGTCCCTGATGAATGGGAATTGTCCCATATCTGGAGTATGTGTCTATAGCATGGAGACGTCAATAGAACCCACATATAGAGGGCAATGATTTCTTTGTGTCCCAGCTCATCCTGTTATATGACATGGGCTCTTTGGCAGGATTCACATGACTGTTTTGCATCTTTACATTTTGCTTCCTTTAGTGTGAATCATTGTGATTTGGTCTACTCTTGAATCTGTGGTGGGCTTCCACATCCTGTTTGGTGTTGATCTAGCAGGCAATCAATGAAAACTGTTGGACACATGCTTGTCAGTAAAGGAATGATCTGCTTTGGATGGCCCTTTGCCCATTGACACGAGTGACACATAAATCTTGTTTCTAGCTGGTAAGGTGTTTCTACAATCTCTGTTCCTATCACTTTATGGGGGAGCTTCTAATAGTCCAATCAATGTTTTGAGAATTGCTAGACCATATGACTACTATTTGCAATGGCCCATGAGTATGTGAATGTAGCGGGGAGCTTTGGCTGGAGTGGCCTGCATAGCCATCACTATTGCACAGAGTTTCACCCATTGGACAGAATGTCCTCATTTAGTCTCAGTTAGTAGGTGACCATCCTTGGGACAGATTGCTGCAGCACCCAATGGACTCTATTAACCTTCAGCTTTGTAGGATTCCCTAGGAACAAGCCATACCATAAGCTGGAACATTTTCATACAATGGGCCCTACTGAGGCAAGTGAGGGGCAGAAGCAAATCGTGTACGCATTTCTCTTCCTCTGTAAAGCAGCTATTTGTTTTTGGAGTGGGCTGACTCTCTGTAGTTTGAGTAGTGCTGGGTCTTGGATATACCATTTGTATTTAATGATGGGGATTAGTTGAGCTTTTCCTACTTTATTAGTAGAAATAGGTAGTATCCACATAAGGATAGGCAGTTTTGGGCTTAGAGTTAGGCCCAATAAAAGGTTAAAGGCTGCCATTTGAAGAGGGGTTATCTAGGGGCAGATTTGGGTGGTCTCTGTGTCTAAAACCTCATGTCAGGTGTTTGTTGCCACAGTGTCCAGTCCACATGTACAAGACTTGCCAAGAAATAATATTTTAGAGGACTGGTGGGTTCCATTGACCCACGTGGCAGAGCTTCAAGGTGACTTAAGCAGAGGGGCCAAAAGAATGCCCAGATGTGACACATGTTGTCTCCAGTAGCCAAACATACATATCAACTATTTAGCCTCTCTCCTGTTTGTGGATGCTGCCAGTGACAATAATTTCTGTTTGTCTTTGTCTGTGGTTCCTCTCTGGTTATTGGCCCAAGTGGACTCTAGAAACTCTACCTGTTCAGAAAGTTCTTAGACCTTGCCAAGGGCTAAGTGCCCAATCTATGGTTGTTATAATATTTATGATTTTTGTAGGGTCTGTTAAACCAATTTTTTAGTGGATCCTAAAATAAGGATGTCATCAATATAGTGGAAGACAAGTACTTTTGGAGCAACTGGGCTTGATGTAAAATAAGTCTAGACTTACCCACTGGGGACAAATTGCCAGGGACTTAATAGAAGCCAATGGAGATACATCAGTGTTATCAGTTTGTTCCACCTGAATGTAAATTGAACGTGTCCTAACCCACAGAGGGATGGTGAGGGAGGGTTGGCCAGGTCAATAACAGCCTCCTGTGTGGGCTGCCACCACCTAAGTGACTGCAATGATAATAGTTACTGCAGGGCCCAAGGGCAGCAGGTTCCAAGTTCCCAAGACCTTTTTAGGTCAAATGGGCTTTTAACTGCAACAGGATGTTTCTTAGACTCTCCTGTCTGCACTATATCTGAACCAATGAAGTAATATCCTTTTCCCCTGCCTGGAGGCCGTAATGTTCTTGTTGAACAATGTGGAAGGTTCTGGCAATTTTGTGGTGGGTTTCAGTGGACACACTCTAGGGTTATGGCTCAAACTCCTCATTGTGATGGGACCGGGCTCCCTCACATGATGGTGCTTGTCTGTGATGCCAGCCACCAAAATGTCAATACTTTTGCAATCAGCAGTCAGAATCCTTACCATTGGCCCCTGAAATGGCCCAAGAGGCCACCCACAGGCATATGCTCATTTGCTTATTGTGGGTCACTGTGTCCACTCAAAATCCTCTCTTCCACTTGTTTTCCCTGTGCCTGCAGGGGCCTGGGAGAAGCTGCCCCCTGAAGGGCCATAAGAAAAACACAAAGAGCAATCCAAGAAGACAAAGGAGGAGGCAGGGCCCACCCACTGGGCAATGTGGCTTTCAATACTAATTGAAGAGATAAATAGAGCAGCATTTAATGGGATGCCTATGGAACAACTTCTCCAACAATCTTGGGCTAAAGGGGATCCCTCTAAATTTGGGGTTAAAACCCTAGAAAAAGCCATAGGAGCAGGAAGAAGAGGCTCACAGGACTGAAAAGATTTAGAGTCCTGCAGCACTGCCCTCTGAGGTCCTGGTCAGGGGCAGA
>PVIY010058397.1:0-12462 GCA_004026745.1 Myrmecophaga tridactyla | reverse complement strand
AAAAACAAAAATGGATTATTAAGAAAAAGAGAATTTGTTATAGCCTGTGTTTACATTGTCTCTTAATTATATCTAAATCTGGCTTCCAAGATAAAGGAAAACTTCTTATGATCCACATGGGTAATATGCCCTCAAAGAGGCTCAAAATATGGTTCAAAACATATGCACAAGCCAGGTCCTGTACAAAGATGAAGCAAACACCAACTATTCTTTTCTACAAGAAGTTCAGAGTATAGCAAGGGATACATATAGGATAATAGTGTAAACTGTGCTCTGACACAAAGGGAGTAAGAAAGTATTTACAAAAGATGTTATACCTGAACAGGATTTAGAAGAATGAGTAGGAGTTTGCCATATAGATAACAGATAGTATTTCATTGAGGAAGTAGAATTTCCCCCAAAAATAATGGTGAAAAATGACCAACAGCCTCAGGGAAATACAAATGCTTAGATACGACTAGAACATTAACTATATATGGGGTGGGGGGGGGGAAGGATGGGAATGAGGTGGTGTCTAGCGGGGACCCGCGATTACAAAGGAATTGTGCTTTTTCTATACATGAAGGGAGTCACCAATTCATTGTGAGGAGGGAATGGATGCAGTCAGATTCCACGTTTCAGTATGAAGCTCTTACAGATCACCAAGGCTCAGCCTTGTGTGTGGAGAACCAGATGGGAGGCCATTAGGGTAGTCTAGAAAGAGCTGATATTGGCCTGAACAGTGGCAGTAAAGAGGTATGGATAGACTGGAGGTAAAAATCAACAGACATTGATGACTGAACTAAAAGTGATAAGAAAAAGCAGAAAAATATTAGTGGGTAATGAAAGGTATGACTGTAATTATATAGGACTCTATGCGGCACCTGTTGCTAAGCAGAACCAACACTATATATCTTCTCCAAAATTACACATTCTAAAAATGGCCGTATCAAGAACACAAGACAAGAGTCCCAATTCCAGGACAGCACATTAAGGAGTTCAGACAAACCCTCCTGCTGACAACAACCAGATAACACACATACTATAATGTATAAATGCTGAGAACTGAATTCGAGAGCATAGGTTATTGGGGAAGGCTTGTTGAAAAGGTTCCTAGATTGCAAGCTCTTACAGCAACCATATCCATTCCTGAGTTGTAACAATTATTTCTAAATTCTGAGATACCGAGCTCTTTGTGTATCATCCCCTGGAACTTCTAGTATCTATGTAACACCTGAATCTCAGAGCTGGGGTTCTGTAGCCGTGAAAGTCAGCATTACCCCATACAGCAACAGTTTAAAAAGCTGAAAAAGAGATCAGAATTTGATTAGAGATAAAAATGAAGTTAATAAGTTAGGACTGAAGTAAATCATACTAAAGAGTACAGGAAGATATTGACTGTGCTTTAAAACTTCAACTTCTGTGTGAGATCAAAGGAAGAGATATTTGGTGCAAAATTCATATTTTCTGTAGCACATTATCTAATCTAACTTGTATGGTAAGTTTATTCAAACACCATACTTACATGAAATCTTGAATAGGGAATGAGATCCTGTTGGCTGGTATAAATTAGTGTGATGCCCCAGAGTAATCTGGGCCAAAAACAAAAAAAAATATTTGCAGGGTTCCCTAGAAGGACTTGGGGGGGAAAGTGGAACTATTAAACATACCCACCTCAGGAATTCCTGATATTCTCACAAGCACTGGGGACTACCAATTTAATAGTCTGTGCTGGTTTGAAACTGTTATGTACCCCAGAAAAGACATATTCTTTTAATCCCAATCCAATCTTATGGGGGCAGACCTATCGTTTAGGGTGGGACCTTTTGATTAGATTGCTTCCATAGAGATATGATATACCCAACTGTAGGACTGATCTTTTGATTAGATTATTTCTGTGGAGTTGTGGTCCCACCCATTCAAGGTGGATCTTCATTAATTTACTGGAGTCCTTACAAGACCTCACAGAGAAAGAAAGTGGCAGAAGTGATATAAAGAGCAGGGAGATGAAAGCTTAGACACAGACATCTGGAGATGCAGAAAGAGCTATCTGAAACCAGAAGCAGGAGAGAAAGACAGCAATTTGTCTTCTCATCTGAAGTCCCAGAAATGATCAGCCTTTCTGGAGTGAAGGTATCCTCTTATTGATGCCTTCAATTTGGACATTTTCCCAGTCTTTGAATTGTAACTTGTAACTTAGTAAATTCCTATTGTAAAAGCCAATCCATTTCTGGTATATTGCATTCTGGCAGCAATAGCAAACCAAAACGTAAGCTAAGACTTTGATCTTGGGGCTTGCCCTTACAAAATTTATTCTTGCAAAGGAGAAGCTAATCTTACTGGAATTATGCCTAAGAGTCATCTGCAGGAAACCTCCTTTTGTTGCTCAGGTGTGGCCTTTTTTTCTAAGCTGACTCTGCAGTAAACTCACTGTTTATCTGGAAATAAGCTTTAAATCAAGGATGAAAAGAACCTACACAGAAAACCACAGAACACTGCTAAAAGAAATCAAAGACCTAAATAGGTCTGTGTTCATGGATAAGAAGACTAAATGTTGTTAAGATGTCAAGTCTACCCAAATTGATCTATAGATTCAATGAAACACCAATCAAAATTCCAACAACCTACTTTGAAGACTTGGAAAAGTTAGTTATTAAACTTATTTCTAAGGAAAAAGGGCTTCAAATGGCTAAAAGCACCCTTTTGGGTGGGAAGATTTACAATTTCTGATTTTAAAGCTTGTTATAAAGCCAGAGTGGTCAAAACAGCATGGAATTGGCAAAAGATAGGCACATTTATCAATGGAATCACTGAAAGTTCAGAAATAGACCCTCAGATCTATTGTCAATTGATTTTTGACAAGGCCCCCAAATCTACTGAACTGGGACAGGAAAATCTGTTCAATAAATGGGGCTGGGAGAACTGGATATCCATATCTAAAAGAATGAAAGAGGACCCTTACCTCATACCCTTTATAAAAACTAACTCAAAGTGGACAAAAGACCTAAATATAAGAGCCAGTACCATAAAACTCCTAGAAGAAAATATAGGGAAACATCTTTAAAACCTAGTAATATAGGAAGCAGCTTCTTAGACCTTACACCCAAAGCACAAGCAACAAAAGAAAAAATAGATAAATGGGAACTGCTCAAGATTGAACACAGAAATCAAAAGGGTTGAAAGGCAGTCAACTCAATGGGAGAGAATACCTGGTAGCCATATATCTGATAAGGATTTGATATCCAGTATATAGACAGAAATCCTGCATTTGAACAATAAAAGGACAAACAACTCAATTATAAAATGGGCAAAAGATATGAATAAACATTCTTTCAAAGAAGAAATACAAATGGCTATAAAGTCATTTATACACATGAAAAGATATTCATCTTCATTAGCTATAAGGAAAATGCAAATCAAAACCACGATGTGACATCATCTCACACCTATAAGAAGGGCGCTATTCAAAACGATCAAGAAAAAACAATCAAAAGGATGTGGAGAAATAGGAACACTTATTCTCTGCTGGTGAGAACGTCAAATGCTATAGCCACTTTGGAAGATGGTTTGGCGATTCCTCAAAACTAAATATTGAATTGCCCTATGACCCAGCATTTCTGCTGCTCGGTATGTACCCAGAAGATCTAAAAGCAGAGACATGAATAGAAATTCGCACACTGATGTTCACAGTGGCATTATTCACAATTGCCCGAAGATGGAAACAATCCAGGAGTCCATCAACAGATGAGTGGATAAACAAAATATGGTGATATATATAGAATTCCATCATATATATATATATATATAATATTGCATCAGATATATGTATATAATATTCCATCATATATATCCATCAATAACAAGAAGGAACGAGGTCCTGAAGCATGTGACAATATGGATGAACCCTGAGGACATTAAGCCAGACACAAAAGGACAAATATTATTTGATTTCACTAATATGAACAAACTAGAACATGTAAACTTAGAGTCTTAAAATGTGGACTAAAGGGTACCTAGAGATAAACAGAAGCTAGAGAAGGGGGAGTGGTTACCTAATATGTACAGAATTAGTAACAACTTAAATGTTTCAAAATGGACAGAGGTGATGGTAACTCGTTATTGGGATTATAAAAGTGACATATTGTAGGTGAAAATCTGACTGAAAGTGGTTGTTTAATGTCACGTTTGTCACCAATTAACACTACAAATATAAATAAGTTCCTGCATGAACTACTACAAAGGTAAATAATAGTAATAAAGAGGTATTTGCAAACTACAGACTATAGTTAACAGCAGTATTTTAATATTCTTTCATCAACAGTAACAAATTTATTATGCCAATACTATGGTTCAACAATGGGAAGGAATAAGGGGTATGGGAGGATTTGGATTTTATTTTTTATTCTTATTTCTGTTCTGGAGTAATGATAATGTTCTAAAATTGATTATGGGATGTATGCACAACTATATGATGATACTGTGAACCAGCAATTGTATACTTTGGATGGTTTGTGTTGCATGATGTGTGAATATATCTCAATAAAATTGAAAAAAAAATACCTCTGGGTTTAAACTCTCCTCAGAGAAACACTAAGCAACTCTGATCAAGTTTCCAGCTCTAATCAACACAAAGTATATAAAAAGGATGACAGTAAAACGATAAGCCATAGGTAAGAGGAAGTCAGGGTACTGAAAAATGCTATCGTTAGAATAGCCTATATCTGCTGGTAAAAAAAAATATCAATGTACTTTTAGATCTGCAGAAAATAACACACTTCACTGATTTTAAATACAAAGTTATCTTGGGCTTTTTTACTTTATTATCTTGATTCTCTCCCTATCTCTGTAAACTTTTTTTCCCTTCCCTGGCTCCATCCAACATTATCTATGAAGTCTGTCCAAAACAGTCCCTAGACTTTCTATATAATCTCTCAATCTAAAACCTCTTTCTTTTTCTAACTTCAAAATCTAACCTCTATATTGATTTCTTTTCAATCTACATCTCTAGTTGTACCTCTAAGTTGAGTTCCATGAGGAGATCCCAAAACTACTGGAAGTTTCACTCAAACTTTAGTCTTAACATATCCAAAACCAAACACATTGACTTGTCTCTAGCATCAACTTCCCTTCCCAGTTCCCCTACTTGACTCAGAGATATTGTCTTAATCTGTTACCAACCTGGAGACTTAAAAATTGAGTCTGTCACAAAGGCTTAATGGCCTCCCTCTAAAATGTTTCTCATGTCAACTCTCTAACCCAGTGACTCTCAACCAGGAGTGATTTTCAAACTTTAAACTTATTAATTCTAACTTTGTTCTTGATAGAAGTTCTAATGACTCCAAAGTACAAGTACATATCAATTCATGGGAACAATGACAAAGGAATGACCAATACTGAATAACAACTTTTCTTTTTTCATGGGAAATCACAATCTTCAGAAATCTGATCAAACAGATCCAAACTGTCTGGCTGGACTGAACAGCACTTTTTTTTTCTAACAGAACATATTTTTTGTTTGGGGAATATAGTATTATAAACCAATGCTGGATGCAAATTATGCACAGCATCAGACACATCAGGAAAGCTACCTAAAAGACACCAGTCAAATCAATAGTCACCATGCTAGGCTTTAAGAAGGAAACAAGATCAAGATAGGATTAGTACCCACCTCCAAATAGCTAATGATGTGGTTAGGAGAAATTTTACAGAATAAAAGAATGATAACAGATAGTAATCAGAGCTATGAGAACTCAAAACTCTTGTTGTAGAAGAGTCTGGGATCAAGTAAAGGGAGATGCGTTTTCCAAACAGTGGAATGACATGTATAAAATTAAAGAAACAAGAAAAAAAGACAGCATAGGAGAAAAGCTAAAAGACTGGCCTGACCAGGGCGGGGTGGGGGGGGTGCTACTTTATGTAAGTTGGCCACTGAAGGATGACAAATGACTTAATAGCCATTAAAGAATCACTGTAAATTTCTGAGCAGAGGATTAACAATGTTTCAGAGGGATCTTAATACATAAATCTAGGCGATTTCAACTCTCCTGAATGTCTGAAATTTCTCATAATAAAAAGTTGGGGGAGGAACATTAACTTACCAGTAGAATATAGTGGCTAAGCATCATCACCCTAACATGGAAATATCAAATACAACAAACATTCATCACGTTTATTTATCACTTACTATGCGCCAGGCCACGATAGTCTAAGGTTACAAAGGTAAAACAGTCTGCATCTTGCTATCAAGTTGCTCCCAGTCTAGCGGCAGAAGCAGGTGTACATTAAGTCATTCCAATACACAGGCTATGTACAGTAGCAAGAGGCCAAGGGAGAGGGGCAGACTGAGGAGGGGAATTAAATATCTGGGAAGGGAAGATGAGAACCAGATAGGCTTCAATGTGGAAAAGATACATGGATGATTCCAAGTTTTTAACCTAGAACACAGGAAGAATGACTATGAATTAAGAAACAGCAGAGTTGGAAAGACTGGTTAGTCTAAGGGAATAAAGTGTCCGGCAGGGCATATGTAGACATGAGTGAACATCAAAGTTATTGAACATTAACCAATGTGAGTAATGAAAGACCCGCCTCACCATAATTACAAGTCATATACCAATTTTGCTGAGATACCATAAGCTGGTTTCAATCCTAAACATGTAAATGAGCATTATTTAGAAACTCATGATCAATATTTTCTCACTGATTTATTCTTGTTCAAGGTATGGTGTGACTTTCATTATGCAAGGTACAATCATAACAATATTGGCAATATATAAGAGATAAAAGAGTCACTATCCCTGATATAACAAGAGTTTGTGCAAATGAACAAAAAAATACAAAAACACAGAAAAGTGAATAGAAGAAATAAAGGATCAATGTACATTTGAAAAGATGTTCAAGGTCACTAATAAAAAGAAATGCAAAGTAACAACCATATGATATTTTTCCTTTCTTGGATTTTACAATATTAAAAGATAAAAAAGACCTAATTTTGACACAGGGGTAGAAAATCAGGCATTTTCACACATTGCTGAGTGTTGTAATTTGATAACACCTTTCCAGAAAGCAGAGCAACCGTATGAAAAATAATACTGAATACAGACGCCATTTGAAAAGGAATGTTATTTCTAAGAATTTATCCCAAGAAAATAAACTAAATATGTATTAAAACAAGTTTATTATAGATTGATTAATGGATGCCATTTATCAAAAAAGGATAAGTAAACCAAATATGTTAACAGAAGTTCATTACAGCTTTATTTATTTATTTGTTTATGACAACGAAACAACAAAAAGAGAAACAGCCTATAACCAGAAAGTACGTCAACAAAAGACTGGCTAAATAAAATACAGCACAGTTATAAAATGGAATCACTGACCCTCAGGAATGAGTCCGGCCCTGGCACCGTGGGCTCAACAATTCCAAAACGGGCCAAAAAAGGGGCAAAGAAGTGTAACTAATAAAGTATCAGTGGCTGAGACAGTTCAAATAGAGTCAAGAAGCTACTCTGGAGGTCACTCTTAGGCAAGCTTCAGTTAGACACTGCAACTTACCATAACTTGCCAAATCCCAACCAAAACCATTCCAGTCAATCCTAAAGACCACCTAGGGCAATATATAAGATTCTACAAAGGTTCCATGCACCAGGGTAACTTTCCAGAAACCTACAACCTCCAGATGGGTCCTTGAAACCTAGACGGCCCAGACTCTCCAGAACATCAGCTAGTTCCATCTCCCTGCCTCATATTATTGCGAGACACTTCCAGCATGAAAAAACTTAGAATGGCCATAGCCCAAATACCCCTAAAGAGTAGGAGAGAAAGATCAAAGGTAATGGTGGAGTTATACAGAGAAGGTAGGGTTTAACAAATGAACATGACTGCTGAATCATTAAATTGATATTTACTTTATTCTCTAGTATCTCAGAGCAGCTAGAAGTAAAATTGTGGAATTGTAACCCATACCAAATTCTGGAATCTGTTCTAAAACTAATTGCTGTGCTGTGGTTTGAAATTCACTGCTTTTTTGTATATATGTTATTTTTCACAAAAAAGGAAAAAAAGTCAATTGTGATGATAAAAAAATACTTATTCCTTCTAGCCTCCTATATTCTGGAGCAGCTAGAAGGAAAAATCTGAGATAATGATATGGTAGCCCATGACAAATTATGGGATCTGTTCTGTAACTACTTGTTGAAGAGTGCTTTGGAAACTACTGCCTTTTTCTTTCTTTGCTTTGCACATATGTTACACAACAAAAAAAATTTTTTTTATGGACTCACTAATATTAGGAGAAACATCCATCTAGATTTATTAACATGGAGAGCATTTCATAACACACTATATAGTTAAAAATGCAAATATTTCCCCATTTATAAATATATACAATAAATCACAGTAATATCAAAATGACAACACTAGCTAACATTGCCTGAGGATTTACTACATGCAAGACACTGTGCTACACATTCATATGTATAGTCTCTCATTTCATCTTCACACTAATCCCATGAAGAAGAAACCTGAATGCTCCATTTTATAGATTAGAAAACTGAGACAAAAGAGGTTAAACAGGTTGTCCAACATCTGGCTGTAGCAACAAGGGAGCTGGGATTCAAAAGCAGACATCCTGACCCCTGAGGCCCACCTTAACCATGGGTGTATATGTGCAGGAATCAGTCTGTAGTGTGTGTGTGTTTTTTAATAAAAATTGCATCAATAATTAGTCAAATTTATGTTTCTAAGTTGCTATTTCTAGGTAGTAGGATTTAGGATGATTTTTGTTTTCTTCTTTATATTTTTCTTTTTTATTTGAATTTTAATGAGATTTTTTTATAATCAGAAAGTGACTTCTGCATTTGTAAAATAGTATACACGGTCCACATTTTCACCAGTAAATATAAAACATACAATTTAATAACAGCCAAATGATACTCTGTTAACAATATAATACAATTCTTAGCTTTAGCTCCCAGACTAAATACATGCCAACTTTACACTTTAAAAAAAAAAAGGTCCTTAGCTTTAAAGATTGCTTTGTTTTGCTTTGGTTTGAGTAAAGGTAATTAACAGTGAAATGCCTTCTGTCCAACAGTATATGAAATAAAAAGACTAAAAGACTTCTAGAAGCACTGCAGGAGCTGGATGATGAGAGAATCTTTAGAAAAGGAGCCTTAGAAGTCAGTTAGTCCTATGTCCTCATTGTAACATGTTAATTAAACCCCAAATCACACAACCAATGCACCTGTGATTGACCGGAATTCAGTGCTTTTTGCAGGATATGGCACCATGTCATGAAGACATTTTTGTTTCATTTTGTGAACGTACCAGCCAAAAGTTAAAGTCAGTTTTACAGTCTCATCATAAGAAATAAGAATGGCCTTGCCATAGCTATGAACTATAGCTAATTTAGCTCAATAAAAATATAACAGATTAACACCAGCACCAGTATTACTTGCTGTCATGGTCAGGTTCATGTGCCAACTTGGCCAGGTGGCGGTAGCTGTTTGTGTGGTTGGGCAAGTACTGTCCTGTCTGTTGCTATGAGGACATTTCATAGAATTAAATCATGATCATGTCAGCTGCATCAACAGCCGATTGCATCTGTAATTAGCCAAGGAGAGTGTTTTTCTGCAATAAGTGATGTTTAATCTAATCACTGGAAGACTGTTAAAGAGGATTCAGAAGAGACAGGCTCTCTTTCTGCTTTGGCCGGCCAGCCTCTCCTGTGGCGTTCGTCCAGATCCTCCATTGGAGTCGTCAGCTTCACAGCCTGCCCTACAGATTTTGGACTCTATGTTCCCATGGTTACGTGAGACACTTTTATAAATTTTATATTTAAGGATATTTCCTGTGATTCCGTTTCCCTAGAGAACCCTAACTAATACACTTGCATTCTGCTTTGAGCCATGTGAACCATATAGGATGGGGGAAGATTGCGGTTAGCAGCTCTTTTAGTGCAGCCTGGTTAGCCTTGACCCAGTAAGGGTCCAGTTCCTCCTAACATGCTCTTGGAAGTTTCAACACAGCCCTGTAAAGAGCACCTCTGCTTCACTCCTGCCTGTTTTCAGCTGTTCCGCACTTGTACTGTCTGTTAGGCCATGCTATACTTACAGGCTGGATTCCGAAAATTCAGGACCCTCTGTTCCACCACCTGCACTCTCCTCTTCTTTCCCTGTAGAGCAACCCCACCCAAGGGTACCCTCTTCTTGGGGAGTTTCTATACCCCACACAGCAATCCCACCTGAATACTTCCTCTCCTCAGGGGATCCCTGTGTCAGAAGAGTAACATCTCAGGGATGTCCTCTTCTTGGGGGGATTCCTGCCCCTCTGTTCTGCAAACATCAGGGTGTGTAGGTAACTTGCAGTTCACTGGCCAGTGGAATAGGGCCTGCTCTAATTCCAACTCTCAATTAGGTTGGCTGATGGTATAGAAATCAAGTGTAAGATGTAAGGTGGTGGAAATACAGTCTCATGACAGTCTTGACCAAAATCAAATTCTACAGTCCACTTTTTCTTTATTGGAGAAGAAACAATCATGCATAACATACAGGATTCCCACATACCACCCTATTATTAACACCTTGTATTGATGGGGAACATTTGTTACAATTAATGACAGCACATTTTTATAATTGTACTATTAACTATAGCCCATAGTTTAACACCAAGTTCACTGTGTAGTATAGTTCCATGGATTTTTAAAAATTTTTTTATTCTATAATCTATACATACTGTATTAGTCAGGGTTCTCTAGAGAAAGAAAACCAACAGGAGGTATCCATAAATATAAGATTTATAAAAGGTCTCTCACAAATATAGGGATGTAAGAATCCAAAATCCGTATGGCAGGCTGCGAGGCTGGCAATTCTAATGAAGGGTTTTGAGAAACTCTACAGGAGTGGCTTACTGGCTGAAGTAGCAGTGAAAATTCTCTTCTCCCTTAAAAGTCTTCAATTGATTGGATCAAATCCATTGGACTAGATTCTCCTGTTTGTGGAAAACACACCCTCAGTTGATTGTAGATATAATCAGTCATAGACGCAATCAACTGACTGAAGATTTAATAAACGAGCTTTCTGGTTTATCCACCAGCCACAGAACATCCTTGCTGTAATAGTTTGGCCAGAGCTTGCCTGACCAGACAACTGGGCGCTATCACCTGGCCAAGTTGACTCCTGAACCCAACCATCATATATACAATCTAATATTTCCTCTTCTCATCACATTCAGATATATATTTCAGTCCTGTTAATTACATTCACAATGTTGTGCTACCAACACCAACATCCATTACCAAAACATTTCCATCATTCCAAATAGGAACCCTGTACATTATGAGCCTTAACTTTCCATTCCCATATCCCCACCTTGCTCCCTGGTAATCTATTCTAGATTCTGACTCTACGAGTTTGCTTATTCTAATACTCTCAAATCAGTGATATCATACAATGTTTATCCTTTAGTGTCTGCCTTATTTCATGGAACATAATGGCTTCAAGGTTCATTCACGTTGCATGTATCAGAATTTCATTTCTTTTCACAGCTGAAAACATCTATCCGTTGACGGACACTTGGGTTACTTCCACCTGTTGGTAACTGTGAATAACGCTGCTTGAACATCAGTGTGTAAATAACTGTTCGAGTCCCTGCTTTCAATTCTTTAGGTTATATATATAGTAGTGAGCTTGCCAGGTCATGTGGTAATTCTATACTTAGCTTTCTGAGGAATCGCAAACTGTCTTCCACAGTGGCTGCACTATTTTATTTTGCCACCAGTAATGAATAAGTTTCTATTTCTCCACATCTTCTCCAACACTTGATATTTTCCATATTTTGAATAGCAGCCATTCTAATTGATATCTCATTATAGCTTTGATTTGCATTTCCCTCATAGCTAATGATATGAGGTATCTTTTTAAGTGCTTTCTGGCCACTTGTATATCTTCTTTGGAGAGCTATCTATTCAAGTCTTTTAACCCCTTTCTTACTCAGGTTAAGTTGAAGGATTTCTTTGCATATTTTGGATATTAAGCCTTTATTGGATATGTGGTTTCCAAATATTTTCTCCGGTTGTGTATATTGTTGTTTTATCTTCATCATAAAGTCCTTTGAGGCAGAAAAGTTTTCAATTTTTATGAGATCTAAAGTATCTGCTTTTTCTTTTGTTGCTTGTGCTTTGGGTGTAAAGTCTAAGAAACTACTGCCTAATACAAGGTCCTGAAGATACTTGCCTATGTTTTCTTATGGAAGGTTGATAGCTCTGGCTCTTATATTTAGGTCTTTGATCCACTCTGACTTAATCTTTCTATAAGGTGAGGTAGGGGTCCTTGACTTTCTACTTTTTTTGCAAATGGAGATCCAGTTTCCCCAACACCATTTGTTGAATAGGTTATTCTTTCCCAATTCAGCGGTCTTTGACCCCTCATCAAAAATCAGTTAACCAAAAATGAGAAGGTTGTTTTCTGAGCTTTCAATTCCATT